>CM042158.1:94034976-94062476 GCA_023376005.1 Doryteuthis pealeii | reverse complement strand
GGAACCTCACCATCAGATAGAGTTTAACGTCATTCCCAGGACATGAAGACCCTCAGTCACCGCCTTCTAGCAAATATATGATAAAAACAGTTGGGGCTTGTCATAAGGGCAATAAGGTTGGGACAATCATGTAGGTGCTAGGGCTTGATGTGACCAGCCGATTGATCAGTGGGCCTCTCCGACCGCCTGTCTCGCCTAAGTAATGGCCTAAGTGGAGTATTGCATGTCATGGACTGCTTATCCACCAGGATTCCATCCTTAAGCCTCACGGGTCGCCGCCCACGGCCAACAGGTGGTCCCATTGGGGGTTGTCTTACCCCTCTGCTGAGGTGTAATCGGTATATTCTAACGCCCCAACCGATAGAGCGGGACATAATAGTCAACATGAAAACGGTAATCATAGTATCTGAACATGCAGTTTCGTCCAAGCCCTACTTTGCATCGAGATCGAGATTAAATTTACCTAATAATCTTCTTCTGGTTTCCTAAATTTAATAATGGTACCATTACAATAGTACCCTGACTTATGAGTGCCATAGCGACAAGCAAGAATTTGAGGTACGATCGAGTGTTGCATAGGGCCAAATTCGAGTTGTAGTAGTAGTCGTTAGTAGTAAATAATCATTAGTTCAGAAACAACATACGCAAGTCGTATAATCACAAAGGGGTTGTTTATTCCTTTCTAGGCTCGTGGGTTCTTTTTCAGAGAGAGAGAGAGAGAGAGAGAGAGAGAGAGAGAGGATAAGGTCAAATTATTCTCTCGTAAATTATGTTCGGTACTACTATGCGAAACCCATACGGGAAAACCCGGAAGCCCCGTCTGCCTTTTACGAAGGCACAGTCGAAAAAGACCGATTTTTCTCTTCTTCCGTTTCTCTTCTTCCATTTCTCGTCCCGTGGGTGGGAGGCTCACCCACTTCCACTTCCGACCAAAACCCGGAACATCCGTTTTATTTTTAAATCTAGTTTCGATGTCATTGGTCGGTCAATTGCTGGCACCCCGTTGAGTGTTTACCCTTCTCAACTTTAGCCTTTGTTCTTGTATCTTTTTTCCTCTCTTTCTCCGAATACCGTTCTTTTCAATCCCCAAATTCCCCGTAGACCATAATAATTACGCTACACGAGCTTCCGATACGCTTATGTTAATACGATCACTAAAAACATTTAAATCTCCAAATCTATCACGCCAAAGAAAAATATTGTTTATAAAAAGATGGAGATTAAAGCATATTAAAACAGACATATCAGTTCCCCCACTTTACCACATAGATCGAAGCTGTGTTACTCATGAACTGAGTTGGCAAAGGCCGGTATCGAACCTGGAACCTTAGTTTTCAAGGCGGATGCTCTACCGACTGATATATATATATATATATGTTGTGATGTTAGTCCAACAGTAAAAAAAGAAGTCAAGTCGAGATAGGGTAAAATAAGACAAGTGTATTTACAATAATGGTGCATGAACGACTAGCTTGTCGTTAACGGGAACAGTACAACCTTTTCACTCGGTGTCTCACTATTTATAGTGAGAACCGGTGTATATTCTCCACTGTAGGAACGGCCGGTACAACAATATATATATATATATATATATATATATATTGAATCGGGAGAGTTAGACAATTTGTCTAAGCTCCCTGAAATAGACTATAATGCTAAATCTCTAAGTCTTTTGTTATTTCTTTACTTATATATATATATATATATATACGCGAATATATCTATATATATACACACATACGTATACGCGCATATATCTATATATACACACATACGTATATATACATATGTACACACACACACACACACACACACACATATATATATATACATATATATATATATATATATATATATATATATATATATTTGGTTTAGTTTTGTTTTACGGCATATCAACCTCAGTGGGTCATTTAATGCCGATAAAGTTTTGAAATAAATCAATTCTTAATGGATAATACAATTTTTTTATAAATACATTTTTCTATTTAACCCATAGATGGGTATATATATATATATATATATATATATATATATATATATATATATAATATACAAAACTTATTGGTAAACCTTGCGACATGAAAAAAAACCTGGCAAATAGTTTGATAGTAAAAAATATACTAACAAACATCACCTGGGTAAAAAAAATGAAAAAAAAATACCAAGAGGGTCGTACAAACCGAAAATAATCGATTAATAGTATACCACTTGGCCAAAAGAATATATATATATATATATATATATATATATATATATATATATTATAATTAATAATACAATTTAAAAGTCGGTCATACTATTGGTTTCTGAATAACACTTTTTCGGTGTTATTCGTCGTCAGAGGCGTTGACTTTATATACATTTACACACACAAGCACGCGCACACACACACACTTACACACACAAACACACAAATAAACAAGCACCCCAACCATACACATACACACACAGAATTTGGAAGACCCAAGACAGAACGAATGTAGCAGCCGCTAAGACAACTTCAGTTCCAGTATTCTTCTGAGGATGGGAGTCTCTTCCCGAAATATTGAGAAATAAATGACAGGTTAACAAAAAACATCATAGTTACCTTCTTTTTTCTTTACACTCGCATTGTGACAGCCTTCAAAACCAACCAGCAAACCAATATATATATATATATATATAAACCGCTAGGTTTATCTAAAGCTAAAATGTATAATAAAAATTATTGTTACTATATATATATATATATATATATATATATATATATATATGTGTGTGTGTGTGTGTGTGTGTGTGTGTGTGTGTGTGAGTGTGTTTATATATATATGAACACACATGTGGGTCATTTCTTTACGTCATTAGATACGTTTGTACACAATTTGACTTTCACAAGGCACATGTAAGACATTTGTCACGTAAACGAATCTACATATTCACGTTACATAACTCTTTCTCTGATTCTATTATTAATTATACTAGCAAATATATGCACCCTCCGGGTGCAAGTATCTAAGTTTTAATGTAATAAAATATTATATTAAATTAGAAAGACTAATGAAACTAAATAAGAATGCAGATAAAAAGAGTTGAAACAGAGGGGGGTATAATCGAAAAATAGAACAATTGAAACTTACTCTTCCATCACTCTCGTCTTTCATTGTTATTTTTTCTAATTTAAGTATTTAGTTAAAAGAGGAAGTAAAGAATAAAATATTTTTTCTTGTTAATGGAGTTCATTTAAGATTCATTGAAGAGATTTTTGCTTATATTCATTAAAATAAAACCAAACAGTTAGAAATCAATAATACTAAGCATATATTTATTAAATTCACATTTTTAATATCAATATGCAAATTAGCCTTCCCATTCACACTGTAAACTGCTATTTTGTTGAATATATAAATACAATTGTATGTTATTAGTATGTCGATATGGTCAACAGTCTTAATGATGTAAAACAATTTTATTAATAATTGAGGTTTAAATATAAATAAAATCATGGAGAATGTGATGTAAATAACAAAGGGAATTGTGACTTGAGTAGTAAAATTGTTTCGGTTACAGACAGAAAAACCCACAATCTCCATTATAATAAGATATCGAAGGTTGAATGACGACATACACACACGTACACACGTGCACAAACGCCAACACACACACACATATATTAAGTGTGGGGCTTCTTAACTAATCTCACACCCTGCCCCCCCACCCCCCACCCCAGTCACTACACTTTCTCCGACGTCCACCAACACCACCCCCCGCTTCTATGCTCACAGAATTCGATTTCGGAAATAGAAAGAGAGAGAGAGAGAGAAGAAAGCCACAACTACTAACGGTGAGCGTAGAAACGGACTATCTGAAGAATTAGCTGGAGCCCATCTCAGACAGTCAACCAAAGGCGATGACGTCATGCACGAAGTTAAGCACTAGTCTGATGACGTCAATGGCTTCGGCATTGATTTGATTGGCGTATCGAAGGGGCGGGGAGTTAAAGAAAGCACAGTGCGCTCGCCCTTCTCCTTCGTTCTTCTTACAGTAGCTCTTATTTCACTTCATTCCCTCAATCTATTTATATCTCTTTCCCTGCTCCCAACCCAGCCTCTCTTCCTCTTATCATCATCAGATTACTACATCTTTCTTTCCTGTCTATGATCTTTATCCAATATATATATGTATGTATATGTATATGTATATTGGATAAAAACCACACACACACACACACACATATCCAATATATATATATATATATTGGTAAAACAAATCGAGAAAATGTTTAGCCTTACATTTGAACATATATGCCCGCCTAAAATTCATTAATTATTAACTAATTAATTTTCAAAATTAGTTATGACTTCAATTAAGCACATATCCTCCAAAAATTGTCGGCTTAAGGCCATATAAAAATAAACACATTTGTTTGTTTACTTAACCTCATATATATAGTGGGTAAAAATCACACCCATACACACACAGACACACACACACACACACACATATATACGCATATACACATTTATGTATATATATATAGTTACACACGCACACACACACACACATACATATATATATATATATATATATATATGTGTGTGTGTGTGTGTGTGTGTGCGTGTGTGTGTGTGTGTATGAATGTGTGTGTAGATGTGATTATAGGATAAAAATCAAAGCCTGCAAAGAAATAATCTATATATGAGTGTGTGTGTGTGTGTGTATAGCGTCCCAAATGTATGTACAAACATATATATATGTATATATATATATACATGCATACATATATTCGTATGTATATATGTATAGATATTCTTGTTATATTTATATAAATGCACACTTACACTCATATATATATATATATATATATATATATATATATATATATATATATATATAGTTTAGAATTAATGGCAAAATGAATGACTTCATTCATTTTGCCATTAATTCTTAAGTAAATGATTTAGAAACATTCATATATATATATGATAATATGCCCGTTTTTTTTTATTAATTTTAAACGATATTCAGTTAAAATATAATGGATGTTAAATATTTCATCTGAAAAATATTTTAAATGATAAAAATATTATCGTTCTTTAGCCTTAATAGCGTTCTATTTTAAATGAGACTGACGTCACTCTTGAGTTCGAAAATGTTTTCCAAAAGATAACGTCTTTATGTTTATGGCTTGAATCTTGTTTGATTTTTAAGAATTTTGATTTTTTTTTTAATTCTCAAAAATAACGTCTATATTTGAAGTATAAAAATTTGTTCATTTTTTTTTTATATTGAATAAAATGACGTCTTTCATGTACATAATAAACAGCACAGAAAGATAGTTGATATTATCTGCGTTATTCAGACTATTGTCCCCATCTTCATTGTTATTTGTACAACGTTTCGGCCGATATGCCCTCCAGCCTTCTTCAGGTATTTCTTGTCGGACTCGGGACCTTCCCGGACTTGGGACCTTCTTTTCGAACTCGGGAACTTTCTTGTCGTAATCGGGAGCCATCACAGAACTTTGAACCTAACCCTTTATTTAGTCCACAGGGGTATCCTGTTCTCATTCCGCTAGGAGTTGTGTTAATTATTTTTCTATGTTAATGCGTCTACTCAGGATTGAACCCGGAATCCAGAGATAACTGTCACTTAGAACTGTCTTAACCTAACTACCTTATCCACTAGGCCATGTATCCAATTGATTCAATATAGTTGAATCTTGCATTATTTCTAATTATAATAATCTAACAAAGATTAGATTTTTTTAAAAACTTATCCCCTTTTAAATTGAATTAGTTCTTAATAATTATAATATCCCTTATTTGAACTAATAAACCTTTAATCTTGAATGTAATGAAATATAACAAATTAGAAAGACTAACAAAATCAGATAAGAACGCTTATAAAAGACTAGCAGCGGCTACCCGGCGTCGCCTGGGTAGAGGGGCTTTTTTAAAAGTTAGTCCCGCAGATCCATTATTACTTAATCGTAAGTTGAATCCTCGTGGGATGCCCCATTTAAATACCTATATAAAAAAAAGACCTTACATTGATCCAGCTAATCTGAAAAGAAATGTTAATGTCTACTATCGAAAATATTAAATGGGAAAAAAAATCCATGCTGTTAACATTTAAATTTTATTTTTTGATTATCTTCACGAATATAAATCAAATCTCTATTATTTTTGCTCAAAAACCAAGCCCTGGTGATATCTAATGTGTATATATATTTATTTTGTCGTTAATTATTTTATTTTCGAAGTTTCCTCCGGACATACATATACACACAACTGCCCTTTATATATGTATAGAGTACACTTATTTTAATTGTATCTTAATTGGTTTTCATATAAAAAATAATTCAGAGGATTGATTTTGATACGTTGGAGAATAAAACAATAATATTAGAGATCAATAAGACCAAGTAATTATTTATTAAACCCGTTTTTTTAAAACCAGTATGCAAATTGACCACACCATATATTATGTAAACCTTTATTTCTTACTGATACATATTGCAGGATTTTAACCACACTAATAGCACGGGCCTTTCGGGGCCTGTGTCTATTAATGAAATTAACAGCGTCGATCCCAGGGGGCTATCCCCCCAGGTAACACCTGCCCCCTCGATTTAATGGGGCAGGGCTGGGTTTATTGCTCAGTGCCTGAGGCGCCCCTCGAGGGAGAATGCCGACGGGGTCGAAGCATTTTTTGTGTCTACCACCCATGAGCTTCGGCTTGTGGGTAGGCCCACATAAAAATGTCCTTGTGTCACGCCTCATAAGCATGGGCTCAGATTTTCATAGAGTCCTCGTTAATAAATAAGATTTATTCTGTAATAATGATTTTGATTATTGATAAACTTACGCATTTCCCGATGGTATTATAACGTAAGCAGTGACGTTGTTTTGATTACAGACAGACACCGAATCTCTATTATAATAAGATTATTTTGTTTATTAATAAGATTATTTTGTTTATTAATTTAGGATCATTTGATAAAACAAAATAATCTTATTATAATAGAATTCGGTGTCTGTCTGTCTGTAACCAAAACTACGTCACTGCTTTCGTTCAATATTTTGTGACTATTTCTAAACAAAATATTTTCTAAACTAGATCTTTTCTAAACTAGATCTTAAATGGCACAAAACCGCCATTTTATTTAATAAAAAAAAAAAGTTTTAAATAAAAAATTTAGAAAGATTTTTTGATTTGCTTGAATTTGGTTTCTTTGTTTCATGGCATATCAACCTGCATGGGTTAATTAATGCAAAAGCCATCCTTTTAGAAGAACAGTAGTGATACTATTCAACCCATAGCTTGGAGGGGAATAAAGGAGTTTATATCTTTCCCAAAGTTCTAAAAATCTTAAACTATAAACATATATTTGAGAATAAGGAAATAAAAATTTTCATAAATATCTAAAAAAACAAAAAAAAAAAAAAAAGTTTTGAATCTATAAACAAAGACGTTATCGTATTGAAAACAAATTCGAAAATAAGAGTGACGCCAGTCTGTTTCAAAATCCAATGCTATTAAAGTTAATGAAGGCTAACAATTTTTCTTTTTGTCGTTTGAAGTTATTTTTCAGATGAAACATTTAACATCTATTATATCAGCCCTGAAGTTTGTTTTTTTTTTTTTTTTTTTTTCAAAAATAAGAAAAACTAAAATATTCTATGGATGTATTCTTTATATTTTATATTTACGTATTGTTGGATTTATTTCTACACACACACACACACACACACACACATATATATATATATATATATATATATATTGTGTGTGTGTGTGTGTGTGTATATATATAAGGCATTTTTATTTCATGTATTCTGAAATGAATAATCAATATGGGATCTATGCTTATCTATTAGTTTTTACTTTCTTTCTACTTATATATATATATATATATATATATATATATATATATATATATATATATATATTATATATACTTGTTGGTAAATCCTCGCGGTGAGAAAAAAAAACAGCAAATAGTTTGATTGTAAAAATATACTACCAAACATCACCGGGAAAAATTTTTGGAAAAAAGAAAAGACCAAGATAATCGTACCAACCAAAAATAATCTATTGGTACAATATTTTGGCCAAAAGAAAAAACAATTTATATGCATATATATATATAGGATATATATATTCATACAAAACCGCCAGGAGACTAAAGCTAATAAGTAAAGAGTGCTCAATACCTAAGTAGAGCAAATAATAAAGATAAACCTATGAGTCAGATAAACCTACTAAAAATGTATATATATATATATATATATATATATATATATATATATATATTATTATTATTATTATTATTATTGTTGTTGTTGTCATTTCAGTCTCTGAAGACTTTATAATTCTTATGTCCCTAAAGTTACAGTGCCTACTGTGACTGTGAAGTCCAAATTTCGAAAAACAGCCTCGACTACAGATGTCGAATGTGAAGGATGTCCCTGCAGATGTTGATGTGCCGGTGCTTTGTCGTCACCGCTTTCTTCTGGGCTTCTTGACTTCATGGTGTTGCGCCAGGTGACTTCAGACAAGAACAGTCCGCTACTGAGAGCCTGTCGCCACCGAGGGCGGTTCGGAGCCAAATTCTCCTAGCTGGAAGGTGCCAAAGCACCTAAGATCATTCTTGCAGACATCCTTAAAAAGCAGCTGGGGCAACTAATCTGTCTCTTACTAGACGAAAGCTCTGCATAGAGGATGTCCTTCGGGATTCGTCCATCATCCATCCTGCATGTGTGTGTGTGTGTGTGTGTGTGTGTGTGTGTGTTTGATAATCATTATAATGGTAATAATAGTACGGCCAACGCTAACAGTAAAATGTTTATGATAATAACTAATGTAGAATGGTATTCATTAGATTATCATACGTTTTAGGAGGAATATATGTTAAAGATAATGACGGGCCCAATAAATAATAATAAAGATCCAAACCATAGATACCCTGATAGTAGTCGTTTTCTTGATTTGATTACCTTACCTCATGTATATCCGATTCTTAAAATCTTATTTTCTATTAATTATAGCTTATATCGATTTTTCTGTCTGCACTTAAAAATTAATTCGTTGCGCGTGTTCAACAGTTGTTTTTGTCTCTAAATTTACAAGCACTGAAGGCACTTAATTTTGAAGTTTGTGAAGGTTTTCGATCTGATTATTTTCCACATGACGTCTAGGGTGAGATTGCTTTCCTTTAATTTCCAGAATTGTTTCGATAGGACAGTTTTTTGTGTAGTTGGAAAATGAATGTTTATGATTGTAATGCCTCTATTTCTAGCTATCCACGGATATCCCTATGTATGTTCGTTTGTCTGTTATGTTTTCTATGGGGTAGATAGTGGCTTTGTAAACTACATTTTCTGTAGGACATATTCCATATACTGGGCATTCGTTCTTTGTTCTGCTGTTGCATCCTGGTTCCTTGTTTTGTTTGCCCGAGGGTTGTGCGTTGTTATGAGTGTTTATGATTCTATCCATGTTGCTCGTGCACGAATAACTCATTTTTAGTGTTTGTGTAATGTGCATGGCCGGTTCCCACAACGTAAGCGGCAAAGAATATCTTGTGCCGTGCACGAGAGACCCGGATGGGACAAGAGATTTTGCATAAAGGGTAGCCAAGCCATGATAAAAACGGACAGTCGCTGACACTGCGAGTCAGCAACAAAGCAAGTGACTGCGAGAGAGGCAAAATTCGGCGACTACTGTGTTTTGGGTGAACAAGAACGAAGTGCGAGGAACGGGGTCATTTGGGAGAGCAGTTTGCTGAACGAAAGGGATTACTGTTGTTAATTGAACCGACTCCTGCTGGAAAACTTTTTACAGATTGTCTGTTGACTATTTTGCGTAGGCAGTTGTTAGGACTGAAATTTCTATCCACTAGCTTAAGGGAGATCTTACCTATGTTTATGTTGGATAGTTTATAGAAAGGCGGGTTGAACAAGATAACTTTTCGTCTTGTGGCCATATCGCTGTTATTCTTTGATATAGTAATTTTCCCGTATATGGCTACATTGTAGTTTTTTTTTGCTTTCTTTTTCTTTTTTCAAGTATTTGTTTGAGTGTGGATAACCTATTTATCCTAGTGTTTACTACATCTGGTATTTTTATGGTGATAAACCTAGGGTGGTTTGAATTAATGTTTATGTGTGGTTGTCTGTTATAGTGTGGTTTGTATATATATTTACCAACCTCTTCGCACGTGCAGGATGTGACACAAGGTCAATTTCTCAAGCGGAATTCAAGAGGTATGAATTCAGAGTTTTCGTTCTCCTAGACCGGTTATCTAACCAAGGTTAAAGAGCCTAATCTGCCCTACTAATTATCCATAGCTGGAGGAAGAGTAGGATTCATGCCTTTCCCAAGGGTATTAGCGCTAAGGGAAATGCAATTACCACATCCAGGATTTGAACTTGGGGCGACGAGTCCATTATTGGTTTGTGGTTTGTATATGTAGTTGAGCTTAAACGTGCGTGTATATGCGTCTAGATATATTTGTAGAAGTGCGTAACGTCGTGAGAAATGGAATCGACAAGAGGAGTTCAAATTCTAGTTGTTTGTGTTTGAACTTCGCGCTAATGCCCTTCGAAAAGCATGTATAAATGTCACATAATTTGTGGGTTGCCTACGAATTATGACTGGAAGTGGGTAATCTGAACATTAGTTACTTAAATAAGAATAACCTTCCTTTTTGTTTCACTTTGAGGAAGCCGTCTGTTTTGGTCGGCCATTTTCATTTCACCTTAAATTTACACTGAAAATACGAATTTGTTCGAATCAATACAACTGCATATTTTAACAGAAAATATCATTAAATGTGTTCTTAATTGTGCTTGCGCATTATTTGAAATGAAATTGTTATTAAGAACACATTTTATGATATTTTCGTGTTAAAACATGCAGTTGTATTGATTCGAACAAATTCGAATTTTCAGTGTAGATTTACGGTGAAATGAAAATGGCCGAAGAAAACATAAGGCTTCTTCAAAGTGAAATAAACAAGGGGAGGTTACTTTAATTTATGTAACTAATGTTTAGATTACATGTAAATGTAAGTAAAATATGAATAACGGTATGTTAAATGGAAAGTTACTATTGACAGTTAAATGAAATTAACAAGCAGTTCACCTTTCTCTGACCTAGACGCCGATTCCTGATTGGCTATGGAAGAGAGTTAGTTAGATTTTGGCCGTTAATCGAAAGGAGTAGACACGAGGGTCATCTGTTCCCAAGTATGCCATCTTCTCACCGCGCGGTTAAAACCTTTTAGGCTTCGGTTTAATAAAGAAGTCTTTGAAAACTAAACAGTCTTGCATGATTAATAAAAATAAATAAATGAGCACGGACAACCGCAGTCCAGAATAACAGAAGCAATATCGACCAGAGGAGTAAAGCAACCCAAAATAAGATGGCCAGTCGACGAAATAGACTCTCCTAAGAAGTCCACTCTCTCTCGCGCGACTTATATACCCGATACAAAAGGGGTATAACAACTAAGAACTATATCTCGAAGCTAACACCCATATTCTTATAATGCATTTGGTTATCAAAATAATAACCTAACACTGAACATTTCGGTAAGGAAAATACAGGGACAAATTTCAAAGGATATTAACATTTAATTATGTCTATATAAGTTTAAACACTATGATACTTTTACTCTGAATGTTTTAGATGAGGCTTGATGATAAGTATTATCTGCGTTATTCGGACTGTTGTCCTCATCTTCATTGTTATCTGTACAACGTTTCGGCCGATAAGACCGGAGGGCATATCGGCCAAAACGTTGTACAGATAACAATGAAGATGAGGACAATAGTCCGAACAACGCAGATAATACTTATCATACTTTTATTTAAAGATCAGCAATTAAACGAATTATTTCATTTTTTTTTTAAAAGATGAAAGAGGATAGAGAAACTTAAGAGCCCTTTCGACCGGTGCCTTTTCAAAATTCTACAACTGATAGATCGTCTAATAATCAAAGTGTATACATTGGGTAAAAAGGGAAGGGGATAATATAAAGGTTGGAGCAACGGGTTAGCTCAGTCGGTAGAGCGTTCGGCTAGAAACCACAAGGTTCCTAGTTCGATACCGGTCCTCGCCAACTCAGCGTATGAGTAGCACAGGGATCTGTGCGGTAAAGTAAGGAGCTTATGGTAGGTGTGGCGCTCCACCTCAGATGCTAAAAAACAATCTCCTTGGTCTAGCGCTAGTGAAAAGGGGATAGACTCCCTCGCTGACTGGCTGATACCGACTTTGCTTTCGTCGACTTTACTTTACTTACTTACATATAAAGACAAAACTTGCTACAAGTCCCAAACTACAAAATCTCGCAATGATGTTTCAAGGAACACAAAGAAGTGTGCTATAAAAAAAAAGGTTAATTGGGCTTACATATTTTCCATTGGTTAATTTCTCTGAGAACAGAGTCAGGATACACTTGCTAAGCTGCGATCAGTGGTTTGAAAGTTAACCTTCTTCGAGACCGGTTTCAGCAAAAAGGTCAAAAGAACCCAGTCGTTCTATTTAGCTGAATTTTCTTATATATATATATATATATATATATATATATATATATATATATAAACGTAACAAAAAATGGATGTTTTGGGGTGCCTGGAACGGATTAATGGCATTTCAGTTTATTTTAATGGGGGAAATTGATTTGATATACGAGGAAATAGAGTTACATACAAAACGAATTAAAGTCGTAAATCAAGGTATCACTGATAAGGCAGGAACGGATTAATGGCATTTTCAGTTTATTTCAATCGGGGAAATTGATTTGATATACGAGGAAATAGAGTTACGTGCGAAACGAATTAAACTCGTAAATAAAGGTATCACTGGGAGGGCTGGAACGGATTAATGGCATTTCAGTTTATTTCAATGGGGAAAATCGATTTGATATACGAGGAAATAGAGTTACATACGAAACGAATTAAAGTTGTAAATCAAGGTATCGCTGATAGGGCTGGAACGGATTAATGGCATTTCAGTTTATTTCAATGGGGAAAATCGATTTGATATACGAGGAAATAGAGTTACATACGAAACGAATTAAAGTCGTAAATCAAGGTATCGCTGATAGGTCTGGAACGGATTAATGGCATTTCAGTTTATTTCAATGGGGAAAATGATTTGATATACGAGGAAATAGAGTTACATACGAAACGAATTAAAGTCGTAAATCAAGGTATCACTGATAGGGCTGGAACGGATTAATGGCATTTCAGTTTATTTCAATGGGGGAAATCGATTTGATATACGAGGAAAAAGAGTTACATACGAAACGAATTAAAGTCGTAAATCAAGGTATCACTGATAGGGCTGGAACGGATTAATGGCATTTCAGTTTATTTCAATGGGGGAAATCGATTTGATATACGAGGAAAAAGAGTTACGTGCTAAACGAATTAAACTCGTAAATCAAGGTACCAGTGTGCATTTTTTTAACTATTTTCTCTCAGTTGAGCCTTTGTTAGACTAGACTAAACGTAGTAAATGTCAGTATGTTTATTTTAATCTCAATGATCGTAAACACGGCTAAATATGCTTCTCCTTAAGAAAAATTCATCGTAGCAACAGACGCAGTCGAAACTTCCGGGGGTTATCGGACCACGCCTCACCACCCTACTTCAAATGATTGATAGGAATGGCTTTCTCACATAAAGAGAACACATCTTACTGGCCATTGTAAGTACCGTATATTTAACGGCATATATATATATACCAACCCCTCCGCACGAGCAGGATGTGACACAAGGTCAATTTCTTAAGCGGAGTTTAACAGGTTTGAGTTCAGAGTTTTCCTTCTCCTAGACCGGTTGCCTAACCAAGGTTAAAGAGTCCAGTCTACCCTACTATTTACCCATAGCTGGGGGAGAGTAGGATTCATACCTTTCTCAAGGGTAATTAGCGCAAAGTGAAATGCAATTACCACGTCCAGGATTTGAACTCGGGGCGACGAGTCCATTTCCCATGACTTTAACCATTACACCACGCGCTTCCTACCTTTTTAACGGCATATAAGACGCACTGACATATAAGATGACTGGCATATAAGACCCCCCCCATTTAAGCAGGTCAGACTCAGGAAAAAAGTTTTTAGTGTATTTAAGCATATATTGTTGAAAACAGTCTAGCTGTGCATTACACAAGCAGAAACATAGCTGTATAAAAGCAATTTGGCAGTACAGGCAAGCAATAAGCATACACAAGATATCTCAATAGCAGGAAATTATGATAATCATAGAGAATATTAGCTTAGGCCTACGGGAGGTCACAAACTTCACCTACGATGTATAAGACACAGGGCAATTTTTTGAGTCAACATTTTGGAAAAAAGTGCGTCCTATATGCCGTCAAATACGGTAACTTTTTTTTTCAATTCATTTTAATTTTACGTTGGATATTTAAGCGACCCAAGACTATTTGGAAAGTTTTATTTTAAGTAAATATATCAAATGTAATAATTAAATCGTCATACTCTGGTATATCTACAGGTCCTACGAATAATAATATAATAATAATAATAATAATAATAATAATAATAATACCTAACAGAATAGTAAATGTAGACTTTGCGGTAATAGAGATGAGACTGTTAACCATATACTCTGCGAATGTAGTAAACTAGCACAACGAGAATACAAAACTAGACACGACTGGGTTGGGAAGGTGGTCCACTGGGAATTATGCAAAAAATTTAATTTTGACCATGCAAAAAAAATGGTATATGCATAAACCAGAATCTTTTCTTGAGAACGAAACGCATAAAATTCTCTGGGACTTTGAGATAAAAACGGATCACCTTATCCCAGCAAGAAGACCAGACCTAGTGTTGATAAACAAAAAAGAAAGAACTTGTCAACTGGTGGATTTTGCAGTTCCAGCAGATCACAGGGTGAAGCTAAAGGAAAATGAAAAAATAGACAAATATCTGGACCTTGCCAGAGAACTGAAAAAGTTATGAAACATGAAAGTGAAAGTAATACCAATTGTAGTTGGTGCACTTGGAACAGTCCCAAAAGGATTGGAAAAGGGTTTGGAAAGTTTGGATATCAAAGGAAGGATTGAAACCATTCAGAACACTGCACTGCTGCAATCTGCCAGAATACTCAGAAGAATCCTGGAGACCTGAGGAGACTTGCTGTCACTCAGACTCCAGTGAAAGACCTTCAGCTAATGGTGATGTGAAAACTCAAATGGAGTGAATAATAATAATAATCAAAACTAAAACATTTTTGATGAAAATTCGTGAATTCACGGATACGAAATATTAATTGATTGCAATTGTTTGTGTTTCATCCACTTTTGTTCTTCAAATTTTAATCACTTTTTGTCGGAATTTACCTAATTTGTTATTTTTGTTGTATATATGTATATATATATATATATATATATACTTGAAGCATTGTTAAGTATGTAAGAAGGCTAGTACAATGCGAGTGAAAAATAAAAACAATGTTGTCATCTTTTTGTTTTTATTTTCACACGCATTGTACTAGCCTTCAAAATATTAATATATTAATATATACATATATTTTTATGTGCTTAATTAAAGTCATACCTAATTTGTTAATTAATTAATTATAATTAAATGAATTAGGCGTGTAAATATCGGTTTAAATGTAAAGCGTAAACAAATTGAGAAAAAGTCGATCTCTGTATGTACATTTCAGCCTATTAGGCCTCATTAGCAGAGCTATAGACAGGGCAGTGTTTTGTGCGTGATTCGAACCCTACCTAGGGGATATATTTCAAACACATTGTTTGTCCACTTCACATATCTTATATATATATATATATATATATATATATATTTGTAAATGTATAAGTAGTAACTTACCGGTGGGTATGAGTACAATCGTTGGAAGCGCACAGGATCCAGACGCTAAGATTGAGAAAAAACAAATACAAAGTGCTCAATACATTGCAGAGCAAAAATTTATTTTAACAATGGAAAGGAGTAACCTACTCGAGTTTCATCGATTGATTCTTCAGGGTTAATTTAACTAAAGTAACCCTGAAGAATCAATCGATGAAACTCGAGTAGGTTACTCCTTTCCATTGTTAATATATATATATATATATATATTAAAAGGAATTTAAATATCTTATATTTGTTTTAGTTCATTTTCTTTTGGTTTGTCTAATCTTTATTCGCTTCGCTATATTATCTAACAAAGCCACATTCACGTAAGGATATTGAAGACACAGACACATTGCACATGCGCAAACGCTCTCGCGGAAATGCATAAAAAACATACCTACTTGTTAATGTCCCGTGAAATTCCAAGGTTTCTTAAATGAGACGCCTGACATAGGAGTGGAAAGGTACGAGATTAACTACATGGAATGAAAGGATGTCTAAAACTATGTGGAAGAATATAACAAATACACCGACGGTAGTGCAATTAATGTGTCCTATTCATTTCCCTTGAAGAAGGAACACAATAATCCCATTCTATTAGAAAATGTACGTTTTCGGAGTGTTCTCTCTCTCTCTCTCTCTCTCTCTCTCTCTCTCTCTCTCTCTCTCTCTCTCTCTCTCTCTCTCTCTATCTCTCTCTCTCTCTCTCTATCTCTCTCTCTTTATATATATATATATATAATATATATATATCACGTATCTCTCTCTCTATCTCTCTCTCTCATATATATATATATATCACTCTCTCTCTCTCTCTCTCTCTCTCTCTCTCTCTCTCTCATATATATATATATAAATATATATATATATATATATATATCACGTTCTCTCTCTCTCTATCTCTATCTCACATATATATATATATATCACATCCCCTCTCTCTCTCTCTCTCTCTCTCTCTCTCTCTCTCTATCTCTCTCTCGCATATATAATATATATATATATATATATATATATATATATATATATCACGTCTCTCTCTCTCTCTCTCTCTCATATATATATATCACGTCCTCTTCTCTCTCTATATATTATTATCATATATATATATATATCACGTCTCTCTCTCTCTCTCTCTCTCTCTCTCTCTCCTCTCTCTGTGTCTCTCTCTCATAATATATATATATAATAATTATTATATATATATATATATATCAGTCTTCTCTCTCCTCTCTATATATATATATATATAATATTTAATATACCAAACTTGTTGGTAAATCCTTGCGGTGAAAAAAACCCAGCAAATTGTTTGATTGTAAAAATATACCACCAAAACATCACCGGGGAAAAAAATTTTTGGAAAAAAGAAAAGACCAAGAATCGTACCAACCAAAAGTAATCTATTGGTACAATATTTTGCTAAAAGAAAAAAACAATTAATAGTATATATATATATACATTTATATATATAATTGGGTCATCCACAGACACGTGTTTCGACTTATCAAGTCTCCTCAGTGTGGCTAGACATTTTGTAAGCTACCTACAGCCGGAATGAATATATTATATATATATATATATATATATATATATATATATATATATATATATTCATACAAACCGCCAGGAAACTAAAGCTAATAAGTAAAAAGTGTCAAAACCTAAGTAGAGCAATAATAAAGTAAATCTAATGTCAGATAAACCTACTAAAAGGTTCACTTAATGCTCTTCAGCTAAGATCTGACTCTTAAGTCAGATCTTGCCCTGAAGAATTGATATTGTTTGTAATCTAATTCTCATTTAGATGATCACCAAATTTTAACCTCCGCCCTGTCGGTGGGGTGTTAGAATGCACCGACTGCACCTCTGCAGAGGGTAGACTCCCCCAATGGGGCCACTGTTGGCCGTGGGTGGCGACCCGTGATGCTTAGGATAGAGCCCAGGTGGTTAGCATTCATGACATGCAATACTCCACTTTGGCCTCTTTGGGCAGACGGGCGGTCGGAGAGGCCCCCTCCGATCAATCGGCTGGTCAGTCAAGCCCTAGCACTATATGATGCCCCAACCCTATTGCCCTTATGCAAGCCCACCCCTTTTTATCATATGGGTGCTAGAAGGCGGTGGCTGCGGTCTACAATGTCCTGGGAATGACGTTAAACTCTATCTGATGGTGAGGTTCCAGTTTGGAGGTTGGGGAATGTGGAGACCCCTCATCACCATTGCTCCCTGGTCCACTCTGACCGGAGTGGTAGTACCTGTTAGGGTCACATCTATGGTTAAATAGAAGAGTATTTTAAAAAAAATTGAGTTAAATTAAGAATTAATTTATTTCAAAACTTTGTCGGCATTAAATGACCCACTGAAGAAAAAATTCCCCGGTGTTCGAAATTCCACCACGAGTAGCAGTCTCATGGCTTGCAAAGTCCAGTAAGTATATAAACAGCACAATTAATCATTCCCGTCCGATCCAAAATGACCTACAACGATTGCATTTTTATTTGTAGCACGTGTCTATCCAGTGTTCAGTAACAGTTTGTAGAGTGTTCCAGTAAGTAGATTACCTGACTGACTTTTCTTCGGGTTTATTTTTTTATTTCCAATTTACAGGATACAATATCTACACCTGGGACAATGGGGGGGGGGGGGTAGACGACGTTAGAATCGCTAACAATGGCACGATAGAGCGAGGAGGTGTATTCTTTCCCTTGTGGCAAACTCTCGTCAATGGCAAGGAAAAGACGAAACACACACACACACACACACACACACACACATACACACACACACACCTTATTGAGCACAATTCACTCGATCATTGATTCGTACAATCATTGACGTCATCGGCGTGACGTCATTGTGTGACGTCAATGGGTATTGTGTACTGTATTTCGGTTAGAACGTTAGCGGGACGGCGAGATTGTTTGTCGCTTATAAAGCCAACACATGTCGTAAATTTGCCTGTTTTTATGCCTCGCACGAAACTAACAGACACACAGAACAATATGTTTCTGTGATTGGGGGTACAGCCCGATCAAAAGCAAACTAACTTCCTACATATGTTGTCATTTACTACAGATACCTTTGTATGCAACAAAATTACGAGACACTTAGTGAGAGGCAAACCCATTAACAATAGCCTGCTAGTCTAGTTAAACTTAGATATGGTACAAGGCCAAAAGTAGTGAGACACGAACTCACAAGCAATGGCCTGCTAGTTTAGTTATTTACGAATATTAGCTTAGACGTGGTACAAGTCCAGATGTATAAGGCACTCAGTGAGAATCGAACTCACTAAATTGTCTGCTTATTTAGTTATTTACGAATATTAGCTTAGATGTGGTACAAGCCCAGAAGTATGGGACGCTCAGTGAGACACGAACTCACTAGCAATGGTCTGCTAGTCTAGTTATTTACGAATATTAGTTTAGATGTGGCAGAAGGCGAGAAGTGTGAGTCACTCGGTGAGAATCGAACTCACTAAAAATAGCCTAATAATCTTGTTACTTACGAATATTAGCTTAGATATGGTACAAGGCCAGAAGTATAAGGCACTCAGTGAGACACGAACTCACTAGCAATGGTCTGCTAGTCTAGTTATTTACGAATATTAGCTTAGATGTGGTAGAAGGCGAGAAGTGTGAGTCACTCGGTGAGAATCGAACTCACTAAAATAGTCTGATAATCTTGTTACTTACGAATATTAGCTTAAATATGGTACAATGCAGAAGTATAAGGCACTCAGTGAGACACGAACTCACTAGCAATGGTCTGCTAGTCTAGTTATTTACGAATATAAGCTTAGATGTGGTACAAGAACAAAAGTATAAGGCACTCAGTGAGAATCGAACTCTAACAATAAACTGCAAGTTTAGTTATTCATGAAAATTAGCTTAGATGTGGTACAAGGCTAGACGTATGAGTCACTCAGTGAGAATCGATATCACTAACAATGGTCTGTTTATCTAGTTATTTACGAACACTAGCTTAGGTGAGGTACAAGGCCACAAATATGGGGAAATCAGTGAGACACGAACTCTCTGGCAATGACATGCTAGTTTAGTTATTTATGAATATTAGCTTAGATGTGCTAAAGGGCTAGAAGTATAGGGCACTCAGTGAGACGCAAACTCTCTAGTAATGACCTGCTAGTTGTTTATGAATATTAGCTCAGATGTGGTACAATTCCGAAAGTATGGGACACACAGTGAGAATCGAAGTCACTAACAATGGCCAGCTAGTTATTTACGAATATTAGCTTAGATATGGTAAAAGGCTAGAAACATGAGGTACTCAGTGAGAATCAACCTCACTAACAATAGTCTGCTAGTCGTATAATTTACGAATATTAGATGTGGTACACAGCCAGAAGAATGGGGTACTTAGTGAGAATCAACCTCACTAACAATGCCAGCTAAGTTATTGATGGCTGATAGGTTAGATATGGCAAAAGCCTTGAAATATTGGGCACTCAGTGAGAATGTAATTCACTAGAAATAGCTTGCTACCCTAGTAATTTACAAATATTGGCTTACATGAGGTACAAGGCCAGAAATATTGGGCTCGTAGCGAAAATCGAACTCACAATCAAATGTCTACTAGCTTACTAACCATTATTCATAGAGAGCTAAGTTATTTATTTAGACTAGCAAATATATGCACCCTCCGTAGGATGCAAGTATTTAAGTTTTAATTTAATAAAATATTATATTAAATTAGAAAGGCTAATGAAACTAAATAAGAATGCAGATAAAACAATTTGAATCAGAAGAAGGTATAATCAAAAAATAGAAAAGCTGAAAGTTTTTCTTTTATTGTTAAATTTTCCTATTAAGTTAAAATAGGAAGTAAATAATAAAATGGCACTTATTTCCTTTTGTTAATGAATTTATTTTAAGATTTATCTCCGAGATTTTTATTCATGTTTATTAAAATAAAACCAAACAATTAGAAATCAATAATACTAAGCATTTATTTATTAAAATCAAATTTTTAATATTAATATGCAAATTAGCCTTCCCGTTCAAACTGTAAACCGATATGTTGTTGGATATATAAATACAATTGCATGTTATTAGTATACAGATACGGCCAACAGTATTAATGAAGTGAGTCAGTTTTATTTATAATTGAGGTTTAAATATAAATAAAACCATAGAGTGACGTAAATAACAAAAGGGAATTGTGACTTGTATAGTAATATAGTTTCGGTTACAGACAAACAGACAATCTTCATTATAATAAGATTAGCTTTCATAGGCTGACGTCTGATTTAGGTCGGAAAATTAAATTAATTACGTATTGTTTAAAAAAAATAAACAACAAAAAAAATTACTATACATTTAATTAACCATTGAAATCTATTATTGAGACAGTTGTTTGTGTTAGTATTGCAATGTATGATTTCAATTAAACTTAGTTTAAAAAAATATTTTTCAACATTAAATGTATAGTAATTTGTTTATTTTTTATTTTTTAAGCAATACGTAATTAAAAACAACCTTAATCCCCTAAAACCATAACCCAATTCACAAAATGTTAATTCATAGACTGTAGTTAAACTGTCATGGAGGATCACCAAAAAACTTTCCGTTTTAATTTTCCAACCTAAATCAGAAGTCAGCCCTTTCATATTGGCACCTTTCCCTCCACTAAGGACGATGGTATAGTGTCCAAAATTTATCTTCATCAGCAAAGAGAGCCAGAAGGAAGGAGAGAAAACAGCAGTCCCAGCAAGCATCACGGTTTGTGTGAAGTCAGTGTACCAAAGACTGTCACTCAAGAATTGGCCTGCTCAGCCACTTGCGCAGATGCAGATAACTTAGCTTAAATATGACATAAAGCCAGAAGTATGGATTACCCAGTGAGAATCGAACTCACTAAAAATAATCTGCTGGTTTCGATCACTAGTTATTTAACCATCCAAGGTAGCCTTAAAAAAACAAGGCTTGGTGGAATTTAGCACCTGGTTAAAAGTTTAGGACGCCCAGTGAGAAACGAGTTCACTATCTAGTAGACGTTCTCGTCAAACATTACGCTCTGATGAAGTACCAATATATATATATATATATTTACCGACCCCTCCGCACGAGCAGGATGTGACACAAGGTCAATTTCTTAAGCGGAGTTTAACAGGTTTTGAATTCAGAGTTTTCCTTCTCCTAGACCGGTTGCCTAAACAAGGTTAAAGAGCCCAGTCTGTCCTACTATTTACTCATAGCTGGAGGGAGAGTTGAATTCATACCTTTCCCAAGGGTATTAGCGCTAAGTGAAATGCAATTACCACGTCCAGGATTTGAACTCGGGGCGACGAGTCCATTTCCTATGACTTTAACCATTACACCACGCGCCTTCTACAAGGAAGTGCCACTATATGTAGATATGTGAGTGTTGTGAAGGTAGTCTTGTTGGTAGATAAACGGCAAATGAGATTGGCCTTAAGATTCAGGTGCGCATTGCTTTCTTTGTCTTTTTTTTTGGGGGGGGCACGATTTAACCCGAGCAGATATTTATAATACTAAACCTACAGTCAGACACAAGGCTACAATTGTGGGAGCACGTCTGGTTGGTTTGGTTTGTTTTGTTTTACGGCATATCAACCTCAGTGGGTCATTTAATGCCGATAAAGTTTTGAAATTAATCAATTCTTAATGGATAATACAATTTTGTTTATAAACTCATGTTTTTCTATTCAACAGGTACTACCACTCCGGGTCAGAGTGGACCAGGGAGCAATGGTGATGAAGGGGTGCTCCACATTCCCCAAACCTCCAAAACTGGAACCTCACCATCAGATAGAGTTTAACGTCATTCCCAGGACATGTAGACCCGCAGCCACCGCCTTCTAGCACCCATATGATAAAAAGGGGTTGGGGCTTGCCATAAGGGCAATAGGGTTGGGGCAATCATATAGGTGCTAGGGCTTGACATGACCAGCCGATTGATCGGAGGGGGCCACTCCGACCGCCCGTCTAGCCCAAGATAGGGCCAAAGTGGAGTATTGCATGTCATGAGCTGCTCATCCACCTGGGCTCTATCCTTAAGCATCACGGGTCGCCACCCACGGCCAACGGGTGGCCCCATTGGGGGAGTCTTACCCCTCTGCAGAGGTGCAGTCGGTGCATTCTAACGCCCTAAAATTAATTTCCCAAAAAAACTTACTAGTGATCAATACATATAACACACACAAAACGCAAAGCGTGAAAATTTGTATAAGTAAAAGATGAAAGATATTCGGTGTATGTTGAATGTGTGATAAAAGGTTATTTACCCTTATTTACTTGGCGTTTATATATGAAAGCCAATGACCCGATCATTGCATGTGAAAGCGAAAATTAATGATTAGAAACCGTCGCATGTCGAACGTGCATTGTCCACGAGTAAATGTTAAAAAAGGTCATGACGTATTTCATATGGATATTAATGTGTAGAAATGAGAAAATTGTTAATAAAATGTTTAACACACACACACACACACACACACACACATATATATATATATATATATATCAGCGGAAGTTGGAAAAATAGGAAGACCTACGTGAACAATGCGTCAGAAACAGATGGATAACGGATGTATTTCCCATTGAAGTCGGATGTCGGGGATTTATTACCAACTCAACCTCGGCATTTTTGTCTAAACTTGGACTTTCACTACCAGACAAGAGGAAATACTTGAAAAAGATTCAGGAGAAAGCTCTAACCGCATCAGCGTGGATATGGCAGTCCTATATTGTGACATCAAACCGACAAAGTCTGGTGGTATCGTGAGATACTGCTGGGGCGCTCTGGGTTAGTGGTAATGATGCTTCGGTCCCGAAACCATGCCTGAACCCAGAGTCATCATCTGATGAAGGCTTTGTTGGTTGCAATGCTACTGTGTGAATAGTAGTCATTGTATGAAGATTATAAACAATACATCTGCATATATATAATCGGCTTTCATATATAAACGCCACGTAAATAACGGTAAATAACCTTTTATCACACATTCAACATACACTGAACATCTTTCATCTTTTACTTATACAAATTTTCAATGTCCTGAAGGTTTTATTTTAAAAAAATCGAAATACTTAAGTATCGACATAAAGAGTTTCCATCGTTCATGACATCCTGTGTTTGTTTTCTTTAAAAATTATCTCCACACACACACATATATATATATATATATATATATATATATATATATATATACCAAACTTATTGGTATACCCTTGCGGTAAGAAAAAACCCGGCAAATTGTTTGATTGTAAAAATATACTACCAAACATTACCTGGGGAGAAAAAAAATCTTTTTGAAAAAAGAAAAGACCAAGATAGTCGTACTAACCAAAAATAATCGGTTGATACTATAATACTTGGCCAAAAGAAAAAACAATTTATATGTATATATATATATATATATGAAAAATATATATTCATACAAAACCCGCAGGATATACTAAATCTAATAAGTAAAGAGTGCTCAATACCTAAGTAGAGCAAATAATAAAGATAAACCTAATGAGTCAGATATACCTACTAAAAGTTTCGCTTAGTGCTCTTCAGGGCTAAGATCTGAGTCTTAGCCCTGAAGAGCACTAAGCAAAACTTTTAGTAGGTATATCTGACTCATTAGGCTTATTAAAAATTCTTAAATTTGGGGCCGGGTTAGCTCAGTCGGTAGAGCGTTCGGCTAGAAACCACAAGGTTCCGAGTTCGATACCGGTCCTCGCCAACTCAGCGTATGAGTAGCACAGAGATCTGTGCGGTAAAGTAAGGAGCTGATGGTAGGTGTGGCGCTCCACCTCAGATGCTAAAAAACAATCTCCTTGGTTTAGCGCTATTGAAAAGGGAATAGACTCCCTCACTGACTGGCTGATACCGACATTAGGCCGCCCCGACGACGACTTATATATATATATATATATATATAAGGATATGAAAACACACAATGCTGTTAAAATGAAAATATTTTATATTATATTCATAGCAAATATTGAACAATATTTCGATTCATAAAAATCATGCGAGGCAATCGTCAGGTGAAGATGTTACACATGCAAGGAAAATCGAAAAAATGTTCGATTTTCCTTGCAAATAAGATCTTCACCTGACGATTGCCTCGCATGAAACCAATATGGTCGTGAAGGTTCCTTTGTCACCTAATAAATTGATATGTAAAACCTTTATATATTTATTTTATTATATTATATTTTTATAACAGCTCTATTTTATATTGAGCACTCTACCAATAATACTGCCTTTGGTACACCATTCCAGCAAAAGCTGAATCAGTGACCATCCCACACACACACACTATATATATATATATATATATATATATATATATATAGTCATTTACAAGTACCATAAACTCAAGGGTCGACATGCCGTAACACCCAACCAACCAACCAGTCAACCAACCAGTCAACCAACTAACAGACTATAAATAGTCATATAACCAATATATGTTACAGTTATAAACATTCTTTATGAAAAATGTATACAAAAACACTTAAATGATACAAATGCTCTATTTTAAAATCTCACACCTCTTACGTATCATCTAAACTTAAACAGTGTACGGCTTGTTTGTTTCTTTCTTAGAATGGAATTCGGAAAATTCCTATTGTTTTATTTATTTTGTCAAGGACACAAAGTGTTTTCTGTCCGGAAGAGTGAATTTGAATTTTTGAAGAATAGCTCCTATTGGTGGTCGTGAATCACTACAGTTAAGAACAAACAGTACACATTCTTCTCCGTAGTAGTCATCTACTAAGCTCAGCTTAGCACAAGGCCACGAGTGTGGGTCACCCAGTGAGAATGAAATTCACTAGTTGTTGTAACTAGTGTATCCAATTTATCTGAGTTTTTTTAGGCGAGGCTTGATAGTTAGTTTTATTTGTATTATTCGGACTATTGTGCATATCTTTACTGTTATCTGTATAACGTTTCGGCCGATGTGCTCTCCGGCCTTCTTCAGGTATTTCTTGTCGGACTCGGGAACCTTCACGGACTCGGGAAAGAAGGTTCCAGAGGCCGAGATGGTTCCCGAGTCTGAGAAGATTCCCGAGTCCGACACGAAATACCTGAAGAAGGCCGGAGGGTATATCGGCCGAAACGTTGTACTGATAACAAGCGTGTATCCAAGTTTTTTTTTGCTTGTTTTGTATTACGATATATCAATACATTTTTTTCTATTTAACCCTAACAGGTACTACCACTCCGGGTCAGAGTGGACCAGGGAGAAATGGTGATTAAGGGGTGCTCCACATCCCCCCAAACCTCGAAAACTGAAACCTCACCATCAGAGTTTCCAGGACATCAAGACATTCAGCCACCTAAATACCCAATTGCTGTGTTTCATCAGAGCTCCTTATAGGCTACAGTCCCAGGTGTCAAAAAGGGCTTAGTTTTCGAGTTACGATGCTCTACAATTAGCGGTAATAATTTTAGCGTAATTATTAATTAAAAATCAAAAAAGGCTAATAAAAAGTTTTCGCAATCGGTGGCATATCTTGATATTATGCGAAAAGTAAAATTTAAACGGACTACTTTGTAAAATATACGAATCAAAATGGAGTAGCTCCGAAAACGGAATAAGCGAATGAGAATCGTGTGTTCGGAATACGAATAAGTAAAAAATGGCCACCTCCAGCGAAGAAGAAGCAACAATTGTTAGCGACAAAAAATGTTTTATGTGCATTTTACCTTCCAAAAAGCATAAAATTTTCTAAGAAAACGTGGACTCATCATGTGACAACAAATCACGTAAATAAAATGAGTAATAAGCGAATTTGCTTTTTAGAAAAAATAATAGTATTTCGCATCATGTGACAACAAGTCACGTAAATAAAATAAGTAATAAGCGAATTTGCTTTTTAGAAAAAAAAAATAGTATTTCGCAACATGTGACAACAAGTCACGTAAATAAAATGAGTAATAAGCGAATTTGCTTTTTAGAAAAAATAAAAAAAATAATAGTATTTCGCATATCGCGTAAATTTTTGTTGTTTCTATTCATAAGTTCGGTCTTTTATCTCTTTATTTATACTGTAATTAGTATCGAAAATGCCCCCAACATAAGGTGGGGTCAAAATTAAGTGACCTGAAAAAAATGAGAAAGTTTTGAAATAAAATAAATAATGCATTATAAAGATCGTTCATTGATAAATAAACACTGAGAGTTTCATTAAAATCCGATAATTCCCTGATTTTTGGTAAATTATATTCTGTAGGGGGGCTAAAGTCTTACGCTTTTTAGGTTCATTAAAAAATTAAAAAAATTTTTCTAAAAAGCCAGTTCTTTAATTGAAAATTATATTTTGAAATTTTTCCTGAAGAAAAAAAATTGTTTACTTTAGTTACTAAAGCATTATTATTGTTTGCTTGAGTTACTAAAGCATATTATTAGGAATTTTTTTTTGGGGGGGGGTGTTTTGAGGGTCATTTTTTTATTTCATAAACACAGAACACCAGCTGATGTTTACATTCCAGATAAAATCTGTAATCTCATTGGCTAATTGAATTCGGAGCTATTTTCGTTCTATACGTATTTTAATCACTTAAAACTTATTTTATTAATTCTTGCGACAATAAACATGCGCGAAAAAAAAATTGGAATTTTGGGGTGATA
>CM042158.1:94019976-94032476 GCA_023376005.1 Doryteuthis pealeii | reverse complement strand
TACAACAAAATAGCGGTTTACAGTTTGAACGAGAAGGCTAATTTGCATATTGATATTTAAAATTTTATTTTAATAAATATGTGCTTGGTATTATTGATTTCTAATTGTTTGGTTTTATCTTAAGAAATATAAACAAAAATCTCGTGGATAAATCTTAAAAGAAATTTATTTACAAGAAGAAATAACTGTAATATTATCCTTTACTTCCTATTTTAACTAAATAGTTAAATAGTTAGGAAAATTTACCAATGAAAGAGGGGAGTAATGGAAAATGATGGAATAGTTAGTTTCAAAGTTGTTCTATTTTTCGATTATACCCCCTCTGTTGCAGATCTTTTTATCTGCATTCTTATTCAGTTTCATTAGCCTTTCTAATTTAATATGATATTTTATTATATCAAAACTTAAAACTTAAATACTTGCACCCGGAGGGTGCATATATTTGCTACTATATATAAAGATAAATTATCAGTAATATGGAAATCCGATCTCACTGACAAGCTAAAGCGACAATTCTTCCAGGCGGTGGTTGTATCAGTGTTGCTGTACGGATGCACCACATGGACCCTAACGAGGCGCCTTGAGAATAAGCTGGATGGGAGCTGCACAAGAATGCTGCGTGCAGTCCTGAATAAATCGTGGAAGCAGCACCCCACGACGAAACAGCTATATGGCCACCTGCCCCCCACCTCACAAACCATTCGAGTGAGACGGACAAGACATGCCGGGCACTGCTGGAGAAGCAAGGATGAGCTCATAAGTGACGTTCTCCTGTGGAAGCCAACACACGGACATGCTAGTGTGGGCCGCCCAGCAAGGACCTACATTGACCAACTAAGCAAAGATGCAGGTTGCTGCGCAGAGGACCTCCCTGGGAAAATGAATGATAGGAAAGGTTGGCGAGAGATTGTCATGGATATCCGTGCTAATAGCGCGACATGATGATGATGATGATAAAGATAAATCTAATGAGTCAGACAAATCAACTAAAAGTTTCGCCTAATGCTCCTCAGGGCTAAGATCCGACTCTTAGCCCTGAGGAGCATTAGGCGAAACATTTAGTGGGTTTGTCTGACTCATTAGATTTATCTTTATTATTTGCTCTACTTAGGTATTGAGCACTTTTTACTTATTAGCTTTAGTCTCCTGGCGGGTTTGTATGAATATATATATCTTATATATATATATATGCATATAAATTGTTTTTTCTTTTGGCCAAAATATTGTACTGATAGATTATTTTTTGTTAGTACGATTATCTTGGTCTTTTCTTTTATACAAAAATTTTTTTCTTCCCGGTTGATGTTTGGTAGTATATTTTTACAATCAAACTATTTGCTGGGTTTTTTTTCTCACCGCGAGGATTTACCAACAAGTTTGGTATATTAAATTATATATATATATATATATATATATATAGTGTACAATACATTTAAGGTGCAATTGTTACCATTGGTTTCCAGGCAGCATGCTTGCTACTCTTCATCACGACAAAGCGCCTATTTAACAAATACGTAGAATGTACATGACTACTGTTTGTGGTGGTCGTTGTTTCCTTAATATCTTGTATTTACTTTGGCCGTGTGTGGAGGTGGGAGGGGAAGGCGAAAAAACGAGTAGCTAGCTAACTAGTTTCGATCCTCGCTCAACAGAACTAAATATCGAGGATAATCGATTAAAATAATAAATGGGACGAGTAAGAAAAACAAGAATAAAATAAAAGAACAATTTATTTTATTTTCTCCTAAAAGGGGAGGAAAAGGAGACTTACTGATTGATAACATTCAAACCAAGTAAGCCCTCTCTTTGTTTACAAAGAGCAGGCTTATTGGTTAGAATATATAATGTCTCTAAAGTCTTGAGGTGATAAAATGAGTGAGACTTGCTCTCAACAGAGAACCAGTCAACACTAAATGAGTTGGCACAACTACGGCTATCTATTATATATATATATATATATATATGTGTGTGTGTGTGTGTGTGTGTGTGTGTGTGTGTGTGTGTGTGTGTAATATAAAGATTTTTGAAGGCAATTTACAATGCAATATGTGTTGAAAATTATATTTATTTAACTTTTTTTTTTTTTTTCAAAACTAAATATTTTCGGAAGTAAAATTCCATCCTCAGAGTTATTGAAAGTACTAGGTGTAAAAATTAAAAGAATTTCGAACAATTGCCACGCGCACAGGAGCAGCCGAGCCGATTTAACATCACGAAATAAATTTTCAAATATACGGCGTTCCTCAACTTCTTAAACAACAGATGATTACAATATCGCCGTGGGATAAGTACTTTTAAAAAACAGCTAGTACTTTCAATAACTCTGAGGATGGAATTTTACTTCCGAAATTATTTAGTTTTGAAAAAAAAAAAAGTTAAATAAATATAATTTTCAACACATATTGCATTGTAAATTGCCTTCAAAAATCTTTATATTACACATACACACAATGCTTCAAAGATACTATAAAAAAAACTTTATATATATATATATATATATATATATATACACAAATATATATATATATATATATATATACAAATATATATATATATATATATATACAAATATATATATATATATATATACACAAATATATATATATATATATATAATATATATATATATATATATATATATATATGTATATATATATATATATATATATATATATATATATATATATATATATATATATATATATATATATATATATATATATATATATAGACCCAATTAAGAATCTAAAGGTCATGCGCACAGTACCGAGATACATACACACACTCATATTCACACACATATATGTATGCACACACATACATTTATATGTATACATATATAGTCATATACACTTTCTTCAAATAAGAAATTTTCTCCTGACGATGACCTAAGGTCGAAACTAGTTGAGAATAAATAACATATATAAAAAATATTCCTATTTGTCTTATTACTTTTTGATCATACTTTATATATATATATAATATATATATATATATATATATATATATATATATATATATATACATATATATATATATAGCTGTCGGGAGAATTGTTGGATGCATACCTTTCACAAGTATATTTGCGCTATGTGAAATGCAAACAGCCTTGTACAGGATTTGAACTAGTCTCGCCGTGTCCATTTCCTACGACCATAACCATTACATCACACACCTCCACTCAAATCTTATAACGGTATGCAAAAAAAAGAAGTGAAGAAACTATACAAAAAATGTAAATATAAATATGCATTGAACGCAATTCCCAAACCTCTCAGCCTAAAATAGTTCCAGATGGGTTGATATGCCGTTGAAATCAACCAATAGATTATTGGTCATCCCCTGAGGATTGCACTCACTCGCAACAAATATACGAGAGTGCAGACCATTACACCATAATACTTATTGTATTTCATGATCAAACATTTCACATGGGGAAAAGTCGGCGCGGGAGGAGTGTACAGCAGGGTAGGTGGATTTTTCACTTTTTAAAAATATCAAATTGTCCATCTATACGCAAGTTTGACTTACACCATTGTATGAAGAAATAGCATCAAAGATCGTCCACTAAAATGCACTAAAAATCCTCGTTTTCGCAAAATTTAGCCTTTAGTAAACGATCTTTGATGCTATTTCCTCAAACAATGGTGCAAGTAAAAGATCTAATTTTTGGTATCAGTATTCAGTATACTAACACAACTTTCGCATAGATGGACAATTTGATATTTTTAAAAATTGAAAAATCGACCTACCCTAAGGATCAACCACTTCACACGGGGAAAAGGCGACGTGGGAAGTGTTAAAATTATGGAGGAGTGTATGGAAAATATGGAGGAGACTAAATTTTTTATCCGCCGTCTACCCAGGTGATGCCGGGTAGCCACTTCTAGTCTATAATAAATTTATCTTTTTGGAAGACTTTGTTTTTTGTATTTTCTAAACACACACACACACACACACACACACACACACACACACACACACACACACACATACACACATCCACACACATCCACACACACACACACACACACACACACACACACACACATCAAGGTGTGTTCTTGACGGTAGTACCATGTTTTTTTTTTATTTCTTGACTAGTCATACGTGGGTGTCCGCTCGGGGATGTACATTTAGGAGTTGCAGCATCAAACTTATAATGCGCCAGTCGAGGTCAGAATCATCAGTGATGAAGTTAATTGGTAATGTAACAAGAAGATGTTAAAATAACATTCAGATTTAATTATAGAAAAACTTACGTGAAAATAGTCAACGATTGACATAATATAGTTTGGTTCGGTTTGTTTAATGGTGTAAGAATGGTTCAAAGTTATATATACTTTGAATACAAAACTCCGACGAAGGTTAACAGACAAAGCATTTAATGTAGTACAGCACATGGATATGACGAGATACAAAGTACATAGGTAAAAGGGTACATAAACAAGGAGTACATAAATAAAGATGAAGACACATTCATGAATGGTACAAGATAACATATAAAAGCCACAGACATGAGACTAGGGATAGTCCATGCTGTGTGAAGAACTTACAGTAATGTAAGTGGGGCCAAAAGCCCCAACGAGAAGGAGTAGATCGTGTCTACTCCATGTGGCTCGTAGTTACTGGAACAGGAAAAGAGAGAGAAGCCTTTTGAACCAGCCGCTTAAATACTAATTCCCCTAGCAGGCACCAGCAAACTAAACCGGGCAGACAACTCTCCCAGGCAAATACGAAACTAACGCTACAATGGCATATCAACCTTGTGGGTTATTTAATGCCAAAACTTTTTTTTTGCTAATCTGAACATTAACAACTTAAATGAGAGTAACCTCCCCTTGTTTGTTTCACTTTGAGGAAACCCTATGTTTTGATCGTCCATTTTCATTTCACCAAAAATATACACTGAAGATACGAATTTGTATTCTTTTTGCTGTCTCTTTCTGGATTGGCTAAGTCCTAAATGATCAAGAAAGTGCAGCCTAAAAAATACAAATTCACTAAGTGGAACCATTATTAACAAATATAGTCGGGTAATCTGAACATTTGCTACATAAATGAGAGTAACCTCCCCTTGTTTGTTTCACTTTGAGGAAGCCCTATGTTTTGGTCTTGCAGCTTCTTGATCATTTAGGAGCTTAGCCAATCGCAGAAAAGAGACAGCAGAAAAAAGAATAAATTCGTATCTTCAGTGTATATTTTTGGTGAAATGAAAATGGAGATCAAACATAGGGTTTCCTCAAAGGTGAAACAAACAAGGGAGGTACTCTCATTTAAGTTGTTAATGTTCAGATTAGGCAAAAAAAAGTTTTGCATTAAATAACCCACAAGGTTGATATGCCATTGTAGCGTTAGTTTGTTTATTTGCCTGGGAGAGTTGTCTGCCGGTTTAGTTTTGCTGGTGCCTGCTAGTTGGAATTAGTATTTAAGCGGCTGGGTCAAAAGGCTTCTCTCTCTTTTCCTGTTCCAGTAACTACGAGGCCACATGGAGTAGACACGATCTACTCCTTCTCGTTGGGCTTTTGGCCCACTTACATACTGTAAGTCTTCACACAGCATGGACTATCCCTAGTCTCAATGTCTGGGTTTTATATGTTATCTGTACCATTCATGAATGTGTCATTCATCTTTATTTATGTGCTCCTGTGTTTATGTACCCTTTTACCTATGTACTTTGTATCTCGTCATATCCATTGTGCTGTAGCTAGCATTAAATGCTTTGTTTGTTAACCTTCGTCGGAGTTTTGTATTCAAGTATATATAAACTTTGACCATTCTTACACGCATTAAACAAACGACCAACTATGATTATGTCATGCGTTTGAGTTTTTCACGTAAGTTTTTCTATATTAAATGCTGAATGTTTATTTTAACATCTTCTTGTACATTACCAATTTACTTCATCACTGAAATGATTCTGACCTCGCTGGCGCATTATAAGTTTGATGCTGCAACTCCTAAATGTACATCGCGACGGACACGCCACGTATGACTAGTCCAGAATATAAAAAAAACTGGTCTACGTCAAGAACACACGCTTTGAGTGTGTGTGTGTGTGTTGTGTGTGTGTGTGTGTGGATGTGTGTGGATGTTGTGGTATGTGTGTGTGGTTGTGTGTGTGTGTGTGTGTTGTGGTGTGTGTGTGTGTGTGGTTTTAGAAAATACAAAAAGCAAGTCTTTCCAAAAAGATAATTTATTATAGAGCTAGAAGTGGCTACCCCGGCATCACCTGGGTAGACGCGGATAAAAATTTAGTCCTTCCTCCATATTTCCATACACTCTCCATAATTTTAACACTTTCCACGTCGCCTTTTCCCCCGGTGAAGTGGTGTCCTTAGGGTGGTCGATTTCAATTTTTAAAAATATCAAATTGTCCATCTATGCGAAGTTGTGTTTAGTATACTGAATACTGATTACCAAAATTAGATGCTTTTACTTGCACCATTGTTTGAAGAAATAGCATCAAAAGATCGTTTACTAAGGCTAAATTTTGCGAACAAGATTTTTAGTGCTTTTTAGTGGACGATCTTGATGCTATTTCTTCAATACAATGGTGTAAAGCAAACTGCGTATAGATGGACAATTTGATATTTTTAAAAGTTGAAAAATCCACCTAACCCTGCTGTACAACTCCTCCCGCGCGACTTTTCGCCCATGTGAAATGTGTTGATCATGAAATACAATAAGTATTATGGTGTAATGGTCTGCACTCCGTATATTTGTTGCGAGTGGAGTGCAATCCCTCAGGGGATGACAGATAATCTATTGGTTGATTTCAACGATATCACCCATCTGGAACTATTTGGTGAGAGGTTTGGGATTGCGTTCAATGCATATTTATATTTACATTTTTTGTATAGTTTCTTCAACTTCTTTTTTTTGCATACCGTTATAAGATTTGAGTGTTAGGTGTTGATGTAAATGGTTATGGTCGTAGAATGGACACGGCGAGACTAGTTCAAATCTGTAAGGCTGTTTGCATTTCACATAGCGCAAAATATAACTTGTGAAGGTATGCATCCAACAATTCTCCGCGACAGCTATATATATATTATGTATATATATATATATATAATATATTATATATAATATATATAATATATATAATATAAAGTATGATGCAAAAGTAATAAGAACAAATAGGAATATTTTTTATATATGTTATTTATTCTCAACTAGTTTCGACCTTAGGTCATCGTCAGGAGAATTTCTATTTGAAGAAAGGTATATGAACTATATAATGTATACATATAAATGTATGTGTGGTGATACATATATGTGTGTGATATGAGTGTGTGTATGTATCTCGGTACTGTGCCGCATGAACCTTTTAGATTCTTAATTGGGTCTATATATATATGATATATATATTATATATATATACAATATATTTGTATATATATATATATATATATATATAATATATATATATATACATTATATATATATATATTATATATACATATATTTGTATATATAATATATATATATTATTTGTGTATAGTATTATATAATATATATATTTGTTGTATATATATATATATATATATATATTTGTATATAATAGTATATTATATATATTTGTGTATATATATATATATATATATAAATATATAAAGTTTTTTTTATAGTATCTTTGAAGCATTGTGTGTATTGTTATAAAGATTTTGAGGCAATTTACAATGCAATATGTGTTGAAAATTATATTTATTTAACTTTTATTTTTTTTTACAAAACTAAAATAATTTCGGAAGTAAAATTACATCCTCAGATTATTGAAAGTAAGCTAGCTGTTTTAAAAGTACTTATCCCACGGCGTATATTTAATCATCTGTTGTTTAAGAAGTTGAGGAACGCCGTATATTTGAAAATTTATTTCGTGATGTTAAATCGGCTCGGTCTGCTCCTGTGCGCGTGGGCATTGTTCGAAATTCTTTTATTTTTAGCACTAGTACTTTCAATAACTCCTGAGGATGGAAATTTTACTTCCGAAATATTTAGTTGAAAAAAATAAAAAAAGTTAAATAATATAATTTAACACATATTGGCATTGTAAATTGCCTCAAAAATGCTTTATATTACACAACACCACACACACCCACACACAATCTCACAGCACCACACACCATATATATATATATATATAGTATATAGAAGCCTAGTTGTGCCAATCATTTAGTGGTTGACTGTTCTCTGTTGAGAGCAAGTCTCACTCATTTTATCACCTCAAGACTTTGAGCATTAATATTCTAAACAATAGACTGCTCTTGTAAACAAAGAGAGGGCTTATGGTTTGATGTTATCAATCAGTAAGTCTCCTTTTCCTCCTTTTTAAGGAGAAAATAAAATAAATTGTTTCTTTTATTTTATTCTTGTTTTTTCTTACTCGTCCCATTTATTATTTTAATCGATTATCCTGATATTAGTTCTGTGAGCGAGGATCGAAATAGTTAGCTAGCTACTCGTTTTTTCCGCCTTCCGCTCGCCACCTCCAACCGGCCAAAGTAATACAAGATATTAAGGAAACAACGACCACCACAAACAGTAGTCATGTTCATTCTATCGTATTTGTTAAATATAGTGGCTTTGTCGTGATGAAGAGTAGCAGCATGCTGCCTGGAAACCAATGGTACAATTGCACCTTAATGTATTGTACACTATATATATATATATATATATATATATATTTAATAAATACCACTTGTTGTAAATCCTCGCGGTGAGAAAAAACGCAGCAAATAGTTTGATTGTAAAAATATACTACCAAGACATCAACCGGGAAGAAAAAAATTTTTGTATAAAAAGTAAAGAAAGATAATCGTACTAACAAAAATAATCTATCAGTACAATATTTTGGCCAAAAGAAAAGAACAATTTATATGCATATATAATATATTATAAAGATATATATATTCATACAACCCGCCAGGAGACTAAAGCTAATAAGTAAAAGTGCTCAATAACCTAAAGTAGAGCAAATATAAAGATAAATCTAATGAGTCAGACAAACCCACTAAATGTTTTCGCCTAGCTCCTCAGGGCTAAGAGTCGGATCTTACGCCCTGAGGGCATTAGGCGAAACTTTTAGTGATTTGTCTGACTCATTAGATTTATCTTATGCATCATCATCATCATGTCGGCGCTATAGCACGGATATCCATGACAATCTCTGCGCCAACCTTTCTATCATTCATTTCCCAGGGAGGTCCCTGCGGCACAACCTGGCATCTTTTGCTTAGTTGGTCAATGTAGGTCCTTGCGGGCGGCCGCACACAGCTGTCCGTGTGTTGGCTTCCACAGGAGAACGTCACTTTATGAGCTATCCTTGCTTCTCCAGTGGCCCGGCATGTCTTGTCGCGTCTCACTCGAATGGTTTGTGGAGGTGGGGGCAGGTGGCCAATTATAGCTGTTTCGTCGTGGGTGCTGCTTCGCACGATTTATTCAGGACTGCACGCAGGAAATTCTTGTGCAGCTCCCATCCAGGCTTATTCTAAGGCGCCTCGTTTAGGGTCCATGTGGTGCATCGTACAGCACACTGATACAACCACCGCCTGGAAATTGTCGCTTTAGCTTGTCCAGTGAGTCGGATTTCCATATACTGATAATTTATCTTTATATATAGTAGCAATATATGCACGCTCCGGTGCAAGTATTTAAGTTTTAATTTGATATAATAAATTATCTTTAAATTAGAAAGGCTAATGAAACTGAATAAGAATGCAGATAAAAAGATCTGCACAGAGGGGTATAATCCGAAAAATAGAAAACACTTTGAACTAACTATTCCATCTTTTCCATTACTCCCTCTTTCAATTGGTAAATTTCCTAACTATTTAATATTTAGTTAAAATCAGGAAGTAAAGGATAATATTACAGTTATTTCTTCTTGTAAATAATAATTTCCTTTTATAGATTTATCCACGAGATTTTTGTTTATATTTCTTAGATAAAACCAAACAATTAGAAATCAATATACCAAGCACATATTTATTAAATAAATTTTAATATCAATATGCAAAGTAGCCTTCTCGTTCAAACTGTAAACCGCTATTTTGTTGTATATATAAATACAATTGCATGTTATTAATACGTAGATATGGTCAAACAGTATTAATAAATGTAAACAATTTTTATTAAATAACTGAAGGTTTAAAAGAATGAATCATGGAGAATTTGACGTAATATAATTAAGGAAGTGTGACTTGAGTAGTAATATAGTTTTCGGTTAGACAAGAAAAACACACAATCTTCATTATAATAAGATATTATAGTATATATATATATAATATATATGTGTGGTGTGTGTGTGTGAAGCTATTTAACTAATCACTGAAATTATTGGCCCAAGTTTTAGTCATTTTTATTTCTCTGTTGCCGCCCCCCATCCTCAGTTTAATTAAGTCTGCGTTCTCTTAATTAATATATTTCCTCTGTTCACTAATACTTATTTATTTAGGTAAACAGTAAGAATCTTAATTATGTTCATGTGATCCATATTTATCAGTAAAAATATATATTATATATATATTATATATATATAATATTATATGTACATATATATTATTATTATATATGTATAGTGTATATATAATATATATGTTATATACTCTCTCTTTTTCAATCTCGAAATTAAATGCTATTGTACTTGATCGGCCATAGTATGTCATTGTTTTCGAATCATTGCCTAGAACAAAGGTTTTAACCTTTATCGAAGACTAGCACTATTTTGTACTAAGTTGAAAGTACCTGTCACATTGGGCAAGAGGTTAAGTTTTGACGTACAAGGTAAAAGAAATATAAAAAAATATCTTCCTTTTTACTTTTTGCATGCTTCTAATATAACCAACAAAGATTATGCGCCATCCATTATATATATAATATATATATATATATATATATATATATATATGTGTGTGTGTGTGTGTGTTGAATAAAAGGAAGTGAATCGACGGTATGTAGTATAATAAAATAATTGAAAAAACACAGTTTAAATGAGTTAGGTGGTGAGTTTATTGGCCGACAACTGCGTGTTTTCGATCTATTAATTAGATCAATCTTCAGGGCTTTTGTTGGTAAATGTGGAAGGTGATAAAAAGATTTTTTTTATCTCAGAATAAGGAGAAAGGCGAGTAATAGTCCTTGTTTAATTCGTCTGTTTAAAATTTTGAAAGTCTGGAAAAAAGAACGTGAAAAATTGAACGGTTTGAAATATGACGTTAAATATTCTTTTTTGTGGTGTGAGTATTAGAATGTGGTTAAGTGTTTGTTATCGAAAAAAGCAATGTGCATTTTTTATATGTGTTTATGAATATATATATATATATATATATATATATATATTATATATATATATATTGTTAGTCTTTGTTAGTATTGGAGATTTGAGATAAAGTGCTCTTATTACTTTTGTAAGAAGCTGTATTTAATTTATTATAGTAAGCACAAGAAGTGTACATAGACCAACTGGCACCATATAAACACAGGAAACGACCATAAAAAACGATAGTCACGTACAATATAAGAAGGGACATTCCACGTATGCTTACAGGCGCTTTTGTCATGATGAAGGGTAGCAGCATGCTGCGCTAGAAACCAAGGTATCAATTGCACCTTAAATGTATTGTACACTATGATAATAATAATATATAATAATAATAATAATAATAATATATATATATATATATATATATATATATATATATATATATAATAATATATATATATAATTACGGATCTTTGCTAATTCCACGAAGCAAATAAATTTACTTCTGGGTTAATTAAAAATCGATTTAAAAGTGCTTCAATATATCGTTTTTTTAAAAGCGAATGTTATAAAGATATTCCACTGCAGTTTCTTGTCGGGTAGCAATTTCTTCAGGATTCCTAAAATGCTACGGCAAGATGCAGTTGGAATATTTTAATAACATTCGCTTAAAAAAAAGTATATATATATATATATATTATATATAGTATATATATATAATATATATAGAGAGAGTAGAGAGAGGAGAGAGAGAGGAGAAGAAAGAGAGAGAGAGAGAGAGAGAGAGAGAGAGAGAGAGAGAGAAGAGAGAGAGAGAGTTTATTCAGTGAATTAAGTAAAGAGAAATCTTGTCATTATTGAGAAGTTGTTTATTTAACCCGCTTTAAAAGCCAAATGGGGATGGTATCCAAGGGTTTGAATTCTGCCAAGAGAACTGTTTCTTAAAATGAAAAGTAAATTTCTTATCACTTTGTTTTTCATTTATGTACAAGGTGGCTAACTGTGGACGTGCAGATTCCCAGCCCCCACGAACGAAACGAGTCAGGTAATGTTTGGCTGTGCGAGGAGGGGGGGGGGCGAGTGACCACGGAAATTGAACTCGTGCACCTCTTCGTTGCTGAAATGCTGGTGAAATTCCGCACGAGCAATGCAGAGTAACCCGATGTAGGGTCCTCTCGTAGGATTGATGCGTGGCTGATGAACGTGCAATTTAGAGTAAATAGGCTACGTCCGG
>CM042158.1:93984244-94019966 GCA_023376005.1 Doryteuthis pealeii | reverse complement strand
GGAGTTATTATATGTGCCTGTTTAATAAACAATTGGAGTCTCGGGTTATTATCATCTTATCAGATTAGGTATCTGGATGCAACATGTATTAGTTTGGGTATACTTACTAATAGTTGTATACATATATAGTATTTATATATAATAATATAATTTATATAGAGAGAGAGAGAGCAGAGAGAGAGAGAGAGAGAGACAGAGAGGACGACATATATAAGATATAGGATATTAGAGATAGAATAGATTATGATGATAGATAGAATAGAGATAGTATAGATGATTGATAGATGATATATATATAGCTATTGGGTGGAATATGGTGTTTAATGATAGTCGATCCTAATTTATTGAAAGGTTAATTAATTAATAATATAATTATTAGAGCGGGATTACCTATTTAATTTTAGGCTAAACAATCGAGAAAGTCAATCTCTATTATGTACTTGTTTAGGCTTAAATTTAAATAGGTAATCCCGCCTATTAATTAAGTATTAAGTTAATTAACTTTCCATAAATTAGGTTCGACTTCAATTAAACACATATTCTCCCAAATATTGTCGGGCTGAAAAATAGCCATATCACAAACATCGTCTGTTTGTTTACTCTTTCATATATATATATATATATATATATATAATATATATATATATATATATATATATACCAAGCTGTTTGGTAGATCCTTGCGGAAGAAAAAAACCGCAGAAAGTTTGATTGTAAAAATATACTACCGAACATCACCCGGAAGAAAAAATTTTTGAAAAAAAGAAAAGACGAAGATAGTTCGTACCAACAGAAAATAATCTATTGGTACAGTAATTTGGCCAAAAGAAAAACAATTTATATGTATATATTATGTATATAAGAATATATATCTATATTCATATAAACCGCTAGGAACAGCTAATAGTAAAAAGTGCTCGATACCCTAAGTAGAGCCAAGTAATAAAGATAATCTACTGAGTCAAGACTCCGTAGATTAATCTTTATATATATATATATATAGATAGATATATAGATAGATAGAATTAGATTGAATATATATATATATAATGATAGATATAGATTAGATAGATTGAATATATAATATATGTGATATATATATATATATGATTATATATATATAATATATTATAGTAGAGAGAGAGAGAGAGAGAGATTGATATATATATATATATATATATTATTAGATATATAGATAGATTCTTGATATATAGATAGAATATATAGATAGATTGATAATTATTATAAATTAAATATATATATATATATACTATATATATATATAGTAGGAGCGAGAGAGAGAGAGAGAGAGAGAGAGGTAGATATGTATAGATAGATAGAATAGAATATGTATATATACATAGATAGATATATTTGATATATTATGTATTATACATAAGATAGATAGATTATGAATATATATGTTATTATATACATATATATATATATATATATGAATATATTATATATACATATTACATATATATGGATATATTGATAGAGATAGATTGATGATATATATATATTATATATATTATATATATTTATATATATATCAATCGCAATAAATCTATCTCTATCAATATATCCATTGATGTATATATGTATATATATATAGTTATATGTATAGTAATATATATATGTATATTATACATATATATCATAATATTCTCGCTTTGCTTTAAATCCTTGGGTATTAAAATCAATACATATATATCAATATATCTATTATGTATATATATACATATCTATTTATTTAGATCTATCTATAACATAACTCTACTCTCTCTCTCTCTGCTCTCTCTCTCTGCTATATATATATATATATTATATTGTTTAATTGGAGTCGTATCTAATTTTTGAAAATTAATTATTAATAATGAATTAGGCGGGAAGTAAACTATTTAAATGTATGCTAAACAATCGAGAAAATCATTCTCTGTATGTTACTTTCGACCTATTAGGCCTCATCAGCAAGAGCTATAGAATGCGGAAGACCGCCTGTGCGTGGATTGAAACCGGACTGCAATGCTGACAGGCGATCCATAACCCAACCACAAACGAACTTCTTAATTTTATGATTTGTTTAGAGTAGGTTAACATTCTCTTCTAGTGACTTTAATTACACGACGATGTGGTAATTGTTGTAAACAAGGTTTGGTTTTAGAATGGCTTTTTTGCCGATAATTTTTTGAGAATAAGTGTATAATTGGAGTCGTAACTAATTTTGAAATTAATTAATTAATAATGAATTAGGCGGGAGTACCTATTAAATGTATGGCTAAACAAATTCGAGAAAATCATTCTCTGTATGTACATTTCGGCCGTATTAGGCCGTGCAATCAGCAACGAGCTATCAGGATCGGATAGACCGCCCTGTGCGTGATTGAATACCGAGCTGCCAAGCTGGACAGGCCGGATCCCATAAACCCCAAGCACAACGAACTTCTTAGATTTATGATTTGTTTGAGTAGGGGTTAACCATTCCTCTCTTAGTGACTTTAATTTACCGACGATTGTGGTAAGTTGTAAACAAGATGAGGCTCTAATAGGCCGAAATGTACATACAGAGATTGATTTTCTGCGATTTGTTTAGGCATACATTAATAGAGTACTCCCGCCAATTCATTATTATTAATTATTTCAAAATTATAAGAGCCTTTCCGAATTAAACACTTATTCTCAAAAATTACGGCCCGAAAAGCCTTCTAAACAAACCTTGTTTCAACTTACCAGTCGTTCGTGTAAGTATATAAGTCACTAGAAGAGGAATGTTAACCTCTCTAAACAAATCCATAATATTAAGAAGTTCCCGTTTGGTTGTGGGTTATGGGATCGGGCCTGTCTAGCTTGCAGTCCGGTTCAAATCACGCACAGGGCGTGTCTTCGATTATAGCTTCTTGCTTGATGAGGGCCTAATAGGCCGAAATGTACATAACAGAGATTGATTTTTCTCTCGATTGTTTAGCATACTCTTTAGATAGTGTACTCTCGCCTAATTCATTAATTAATATAATTTTCAAAATTTGGTAGCACTCCAATTAAAATCAATTCTCCTCAAAAAATTATCGGGCAAAAGCCATTCTAAACAAACCTTGTTGTTACCACTTACCAGCATCGTCGTGTTAATAAGTCCACTAGAGAGGAAGTGTTAACCTCTCTTAAACAAATTCATAAATCTAAGAAGTTCTGTTTGGTGTGTGGGGTTATGGATCGGCCTGTCAGCTTGGCATAGCTGCCGGTTTCAAATCACACGCACAGGGCGGTCCTTCCGATCTATAAGCTCCTGCTTGAGGTGAGGCCTAATAGGCGCGAAATGTACATACAGAGATTGATTTTTTCTCGATTTGTTTAGCCATAACATTTTAATAGGTACTCGCCGCCCTAATTTGCATATATTAATTAATTAATTTTCAAATAATTAGGGTACGACTCCATTAAAACCACTTATTGTCTGTCCAAACAATTATCGCAAAAAGGCCATTCACTAAATCAAACGCTTATATATATTATATATATCATGATTATATTATATATAAATATATATACATTTATTATATATTATTATATATATATATTCATATATATCAAGTATATCTATCTGTCTATCTAGTAATAGTATACTATATATATATCCATATCATCTCTCTTCTCTCCATATTATATATATATATATTATATATATATTATATAGATCGATAGAGTAGATAGATAGATAGGTAGATACATTTAGACGCATAGATTTAGATAGAGATAGATAGATAGATAGATAGATAGATAGATTTAGATATATCGTATTAAAAAAAAGAACAGTCATCAGGCACTTAAAAAATGTATTAAGACAATTGATCACAATGGATGTAATTTATGATAAGTAAGGACAATTTATGACTACTTACTTGTTTGTAGAGTATCCAAGAGCATCAATTACTGCCCGGGAGCGTCTTACAACAAGTGATTGACAAAGATCATGTGATAATTGTTGCCGACTATCATCTGTTATGTCATTAGAACTTTTGTGGTTTTGAATCTTTCTATCAAATATTGACCATAGATTCTCGATTGGATTTGTGTCAAGACTTTAAACCGACAAAGTCTGGTGGTATCGTGAGATACTGCTGGGGCGCTCTGGGTTAGTGGTAATGATGCTTCGGCCCCGAAACCATGCCTGAACCCAGAGTAATCATCTGATGAAGGCTTTGTTGGTTGCAATGCTACTGTGTAAATAGCAGTCATTGTATGAAGATTATTATGGCCATTTTAATATCCGCCCTGTCGGTGGGGCGTTAGAATGCACCGACTGCACCTATGCAGAGGGGTAAGACTCCCCCAAATGGGGCCACCTGTTGGCCGTGGGTGGCGACCCGTGATGCTTAGAGATAGAGCCCAGGTGGATGAGCAGTTCATGACATGCAATACTCCACTTTGGTCCTATCTTGGGCTAGACGGGCAGTCGGAGAGGCCCCCTCCGATCAATCGGCTGGTCACATCAAGTCCTAGCACTTATATGATTTTCCCAACCCTATTGCCCTTATGGCAAGCCCCAACCCCTTATATCATATGGGTGCTAGAAGGCGGTGGCTGCGGGTCTACATGTCCTGGGAATGACGTTAAACTCTATCTGATGGTGAGGTTCCAGTTGGAGGTTTGGGGAATGTGGAGCACCCCTTCATCACCATTGCTCCCTGGTCCACTCTGACCCGAGTGGTAGTTAGGGTCCCATCTATGGGTTAAATAGAAAATATATTTATAAAAAATTGTATTATCCATTAAGAATTGATTTATTTCAAAACTTTATCGGCATTAAATGACCCACTGAGGCTGATATGCCGTAAAACAAACCAAACCAAACCATTTTAATATCAAATCAAGAAAAAGAAAATTCTAATGTTGCATGTTCAAATTTTGAGTGTATTTATTCTATGTTATGACGATTTTGGGTAATGTGATGTAGCAGTGTAATTTTTGTTACAATTCCGTATTTTTTTTTTTTTTTTTTTTTTGTATTTTTTGAGAACTTTTCAATTTAGGAAATTATGATTGCTACAATCGAGGGAATTTAAAAACAACAATTAAGGAAAAATAATCACTTCCTACATTATGGGCCGGGTTAGCTCAGTCGGTAGAGCGTTCGGCTAGCAAACCACAAGGTTCCTAGTTCGATACCAGTCCTCGCCAACTCAGCGTATGAGTAGCACAGGGATCTGTGCGGTAAAAGAAGGAGCTGATGGTAGGTGTGGCGCTCCGCCTCAGATGCTAAAAACCATCTCCTTGGTCTAGCGCTATTGAAAAGGGGATAGACTCCCTCGCTGACTGGCTGATACCGACTTTAGACCGACCCGTCGACTTTACTTTTTACTTTACGTGAGTCTAAGCCATTGAAGTCTCATAAGTTATAGCAATAAAAATGGTTAATTTTTCTTTCTTCAGTTTGCTCTTTTGTCCAATACTGCCTGTCTGTCTGTCTGTCTGTCTGCCAGCTAGCCTGTCTGTCTGTCTCTCTCTGTCTCTTTGTCTCTCTCTCTCTCTCTCTCTCTCTATATATATATATATATATATATATCGAGAAAATGTCAATCACTGTATGTACGTTTCGACCTATTAGGTCTCATCAGCAAGTTTATAGACATGGGAGCGCCATATAAAAAATAAACACATTGTTTGTTTACTTACTTTCATGCTCCCAATTTCGGTTGAGCACTCTATTTAGGAGGTATATAATTGCAAAAATTCACCGTATTCGGCTCAGCCAAATCTCACTTTGTTTACAAAGTTTGAGAACTCTAGGTGAAGGTCATTTCCGCTTAGAAATATAGCGATTAAATAGCCTGCTATACTTGGCGACTGACTGTGGATGTGTGGGTAAGAGGCTTGGCGAGCGTAAGTTCGTTCGGGTCTCGAACCCAGCCAGAGGCAGCTGCTAAAAATCGTATAACTATACTGATGAGAGGTGATACCTCGAAACACGTGTCTATAGTTTACCCTATATATATATATATATATATATATATAGATAGATATAGAGAATGTAGAAAAGTATTGGCATATAAAGGTGCTCAATGCTAAAATAACAGAGCACATTTACAATCAAATATTAAATATTATGGATTTAATATCTCGTTACTATTAGTTTCATGCTTACTGCAATCATCAGACGAGACTGTCAAAATGTTAAGAATTTAAGATTTTGATATCTATTAATAATGGAGATTCGCTTCCGGTTTTTGTCTGTAACAAAAATTACGTCACTGCTACGTCACATTACCCAAAATCGTCATAACATAGAATAAATACACTCAAAATTTGAACATGCAACATTAGACAGTCCTCATTGTTTTTTCAAAACAAGTTTTAATAAATACATGACTGGTATTATATATCTATATATAGTTTGTTTTATTTTAATACATATTTAAAGTTTACATTTCAAATTGTTTTATTTTTTAATCCTTTAATGAATTTGATGATTTTACTTACTTAGGGTACAAACTCGCTGTCATTGAATTTTTTACTCCCACCCCCCAGGCAATATGTTTCAAAAATCTATTTTTATATCGCCCGGATGGTGTTTTTTTAAATTTTGTACTAGTATATATAATGTGTTTATATGATAAATAGAGAGTAGATGTTTATATATATATTAGATGTATGGGCACCTCACGTGGTGTAACGGTTAGCAAGATAGATTTGCAGACCATTGTTAGTGAGTTCGATTTTCAATTGGGAGCCCCATACTTCTGGCCTTGTGCCACACCTAAGCTTAGCATAGTAAACTATATATTAGATATATTTTGGCATCACTTCCACTAAGTAAGCACATATATGCATGTACACATAGATGCATCAGAAGAAACTTTGACTTAATGAACCACAATGTTCCTGGTTCGATACCGACCCTCGCCAACCTAGCGTATGAGTAGCACAGGGATATGTGCACTAAAGTAAGGAGCTGATGGTAGGTGTGGTGCCCCACCTCAGAAGCTAAAAAGCAATCTCCTTGGTCTAGCGCTAATGAAAAGGGGATAGACACCCTTGCTGATTGGCTTATACCGAGATTAGGAGGCGCGTGGTCTAATGGTTAGAGTCGTAGGAAATGGACTCGTCAACGCGAGTTCAATTCCTGGACGAAGCTGTTGGAATTTCACATGGCGCTAATACCATTGGGAAAGGTATGAATCCAATTCTCCCTCCAGCTATGGGTAAATAGCAGGGCAGACTGGACTCTTTAACCATGGGTAGGCAACCGGTCTAGGAGAAGGAAAACTCTGAATTCAAACCCCGCTTAAGAAATTGACCTTGTGTCACATCCTGCTCATGTAGAGGGGTTGGTAAATATATATATGATTGTCTCAACCCTATTGGATAAATAGGAGAGCAGACTGGACTCTTTAACCATGGCTATGTAACCAGTCTAGGAGAAGGAAAACTCTGAATTCAAACCTGTTAAACTCCGCTTAAGAAATTGACCTTGTGTCGTATCCTGCTCGTGCGGAGGGGTTGGTAATACCGACATTAGGCCGCTCAGACGACTTTACGTTTTTTTTTTAAATAACAGACAGAAAATGTTTAAGTAAATAATTTTTGACGGGTACTGTGCTGGTGTGTAATAATGTAAGAAACAATGGACAGCATAAAGATAGGGTGATTGAAATCATGGGGAAGGGAAACACGGGGTTGAAAGGGAGAGACTGAAAAAGGCAAGGCAATGAGTCAGTCAGTGTATAAAAATAATAAATAATGAAGTGATTTTTTTTTTTGAAGAAAGGTAATAATTAATTGTTCAAAAGATGACATCAAGCGTTAGATTATTTTAGATATCGAGCTTCTTTTTTTTTCTGGTAACGGTACAACCCACGCACATGTTCGCGCGTCAGATCATTGTCCACTGAATTCCACACACACACACACACACACACACACACACACACACACACGAATATAAACATACAGTACAGGTAGGATGAGAAAGTCGTGGGCCGGAACTATTAATACAGAACTGATGACGTCAGTCGACTCACCGTGTGGCTTTAATAGTGATCCACTACCTCATACAAATAAAAAGGAAAAGAAAGCCAAAAAAAAATGAAAAACTAACAAGGTGTTAAGAAAAAGCTACCGATCTAGACAGATTGATATGAACTGATTAGATAGATAGATAGATAGATAGATAGATAGATAGATAATGAACAGATTAAAGATAGATAGATAGATAGATAGATAGATAGATAGATAGAATAGATATTAGAGCAGATAGATAGATAATGAAAGATAGATAGATAGATAGATAGATAGATAGATAGATAGATATTGGAGCAGATTGAGACAGATAGGAACAGATTGAGATAGACAGATAGATATGAACATACTGAGATAGAGGAGAGAGAGAGAGAGAGAGAGAGAGGGGGGGGACTACAAAAAGAAAGAAACAATGAGAAACATTGAACCAAGATATACAGAAAGAGGCAGAGAGCAAGAGAAACATAGTAGAGAGATTAGAGAGATGAATAGACAGAATTACACAAGAGAGAGAGAGAGAGAGAGAGAGAGAGAGAGAGAGAGAGAGAGAGAGGAGAGAGAGAGAGAGAGACGTGTTGATACAAAGGAAGAACATAAAGAAAGAACAAATTAACTAATTCCAAATTAAAAATTAAAGAAAGAAAGAAGAAAGAAAGAAAGAAAAGAACGTGATTGTATTAAATTAAAGGAAAAAGAAATAAAGAAAGAAAGAAAGAAAGGACGTGATTGTATTAAAGAAAGAAAAAAAGAAGAAAGAAAGAAAGAAAGAAAGAAAGACGTGATTGTATTAAGAAAGAAAGAAAGAAAGAAAGAAAGAAAGAAGAAGGACGTGATTGTATTAAGAAAGGAAAAAAGAAAGAAAGAAAGAAAGAAAGGACGTGATTGTATTAAAGAAGAAAAAAAGAAAGGAGAAAGAAGACGTGATTGTATAGAAAGAAAGAAAGACGTGATTGTATTAAAGAAAGAAAGAAAGAAAGGACGTGATTGTATTAAAGAAGAAAGAAAGAAAGAAAGAGTACGTGATTTTTGTTGAGAAAGAAAGTAGGAACATGATTGTACTAGAAAAAGGGCAAAGAAAGAAAGAAAGAAAAAAAAGACCGTGATTATACAAGAGGAAGGAAAAAGAAAGAAGAAAGCGACAAATAAATAAAGAAAGAAAGACAAAAAGAAAGAAAAAGAAAGAAAGAACAGCAGAAAGTAGAAAGAATAAATGAGCCAGTGGAATATGAAAGAAGAAACTGGCAAAAGAAAGAAAAGAAAGAATGAAGAAAGAAAGAAGAGAAAATAATCTTATGTGTTGTGGATGAAAGAAGAAAGGATTAGAAAGAAGAACCAACAATGAAAATAAGAAAGATAAATAGAATAGAAATAAATAAAAAGAAGAAACAAAATAAGAAGAAAGACAAAAAGAAAGAAGAAGAAAAAAATTAAGAAGAAGAAAGAAGAAAAAAAAGACAAAAACAAAGAAGGAAGATAAAAAGAAAGAACGAAAGAAAGAAGGAAGAAAGAATGAAAGACAAAAGAAAGAAAGAAGAGAGAAAAACTAAGAAAGAAAGAAAGAAGACAAAGACAAAGAATCTTAGTTTTTGTCTTTCTTTCTTTCTTTCTTTCTTTCTTTCTTTCGTTCTTAGTAAGAAAGAAAGAAAAAAAAAACTGAGAAAGAAAGGAAAGAAAAAAGAAGAAAGACAAAGAATAGAAAAGAAAGACAAAACAAAAGAAAGAAAGCAGAAAAGAAAAGAACAAATGAAAGAAAGACAAAAATATAATTATGAATAAGAAGAAAGACCAAAAAACAAGAAAGAATGAAAGAAGAAAGAAAGAAAAGACAAAAAGAATGATAGAAAGTGAAAGACAAAACAAAGAAGAATGAAAGAAAGAAAAAAGAAAGAAGAAGAATGAAAGAAAGACAAACAAGAAGAAAGAAGAAAGAAAGAAAAGAAAGAAAGAAAGAAAGACAAAAAGAATGAAAAGAAAGAAAGAGAAAAACTAAGAAGAAGAAAGACCTAAAGAGGAAGAAAAGAAAGATAATAGAAAGAACAAAGAGCAAAGAGAGAAAGAACGAAAGAAGAAAGAAAATATAAAAGAAATGGACAAAAACTAAGAAAGGAAAGAAAGAAAGAAAGACAAAAACAAAGAAAGGAAGAATAAAACGTGAAGAACGAAAGAAAGAAGGAAGATGAATGAAAGAACGAAAAAGAAAAAGAAAGACAAAAAACTAAAGAAAGAAGAAAGAAAGAAAAAAGGAAGAAGACAAAGACATGATAAGAAAGAAGAAGAAAGAAGACGAAAAACAAGAAAGAAAGAAGAAAAGTGAAAAAGATAAGAAAGACAAAACTAAGAAAGAAAGAAAAGAAGAAAGAAAGAAAGAAAGACAAAAGAATGAAAGACAAAAACAGAAAGAAAGCAAAAAGAAAAGAAAGAAAGAAAGAAAGAAAGAAAGAAAAGAAACGTTTTTGTTAGTGGGAGGAATTTCAAATTATGGACGGAAGAAAGAAAGCATGATGGGAAAAATGAAAAACCACTAAGAGAATTTTGACAGATGTTAAGACTTAAATAAACTGAAAAGGAAACGATGAAGACTTGAAATGCATTGAGTAACACAAAAGGAAGAAAGAAAGCCAAGGACAAAGAGAGAGAAGGCAAATCAAACCAGAGAGACAGAAAGTCCTTTTATAATATAGCGACACAAATCAAAATATCGGCCGGAAAGAAAGAAATAGAAGAGAGAGAAAGAAAGAGAGAGAGACAGAGAGAGAGAAGAGAAGGAGGGAGGGGTAGTATTCAGAGATGTTCCCTCCCACGCGATGTTATTGATGTTTTCGTGCGTTGCCTTCCCTTCCACCAAAGCGGCCAACGAGACTTGCCGAAAAGTCTCCGATGACGTCAGTGAAGTTAATGTGTTTCACTGACATTATCACTCTTTTTCCTCCCTCCACCACCACCAACCACCAACCACCGTCGCCACCGCCCAACCCGCGTGCCTCTATCCTGTCTCTAATTGAGCGGCGGTCTTTGTACGAGTGAAGAGAGAAGGTTGTTCAAAATTTCACTGAAATGTATCGAGAGCAGAACATGATCGTCACACCGCTGACGTCAGTAAATGTTTGTTTTTAATAAACCAAAAACTAAGTACAGAAAAAGGCACAATAAAAATGACGAGGCCGCCGAGATGTGCGAGAATTTAATAGTGTTTACCAGACGCCGACATAATTGTATGTGTGACTAATGAATTAACAGAAAAGCTGTGAAAAAAAAAAAGTATAAATAAATTTAAATAAAAAAAAAACGGGAACAAGATGATACACTTATTTTTTTTCACGAGTGTATTATGGTGATATGGACTGAAAAAAAGAAAAAGAAAAAAAACGCCTGACGTCCCACCCAAAAACGTAATAGAGTAAGTTTATTTTCATAAACTATTCCTGGAAAAAATAGAAAGTCAGTTTTCAAACCAGGTTAAAAGATGTATCATATTCTTAACCTTCAATCATATATTTTTACGGTAACCATGATACGTTTGGGTGTAAATATCGAGTTCAAAAATCAACTAGTACGAAAGTAGTGATATGCAGCCGAGGAAAAGATTCACTGCACCGTCACAAAGAATTGCTAGACACCGGTGAAATATTTACTGACAATTAGGCTTATGTATTACTCAATCATCTCATTATTCTCTGATTAATTCTATAGGAAGTGATAAAGAAACGATTATATATAATATGAAATAGATAGAATGGATGATACGAAAACAGATAGAGACTATAAGCACAGGGAAGTCACACGAGCGAGAGTAGAGAAGAAAGCGTGACTAATTATAAGTATAAAATAAATACGACATTATAAATAAAAGAAAGACAAGATAGAGCTTATGTAACACGAAGACACGAAAGTAAGAAAGAATAAATGAGCCATAGGGAAGAGAGAGACGTATACACTGCAGTCATAGACAAGTAACACTGAAAGGGATATGAGTATGAGAGACAGATTAAGTAAAACAAGTATAGTATTGAGTGTAGTAGGAAGAAGTAAAGAAGGAATGAATAAAGGAATAGAAGAAGAAATCTAAGCAATGATGGAGAGAAAAATAAAGTAACAAAACTAGAAAGAAGAAGACAAATGGAAAGAAGCAAGGAAAGAGCGAAAGAAAAGATTAAAGTAAAAACGGTAAAAACGAACAAAATGATAAAATGAAAGAAAAGAATAAAATAGAGAAGATGAAGTTTATAAAAGAGAAGAATGTAAATAAGAACGAAAGGACAAAAAGATGTAAAAATAGAAAGACATTATTTCAGTTAGTGAAAAAAGTTGATAAAGCATCACAGGTTATTTCAAAGAAAAGATAAAATAAAGTGTTACATATTCTTAACACATCATATCACAAAATATCAAAAATTATAATTTACAGTGAGAGTACAACCATAATATAAGATATAATCAATTTAATTGGGTATAAAATACAGTATACTACCTACGACTAAAAAAAAAAACAGCGTCTTGGTGGATCACACACATGCCCGGTTTGTGCGGACCTTATATGCGCGTGTGGTGTCAACCATGAGCTAACTTCGGCCGCACCAGTTATCTCTCAGAGAGATGGGTTGTGTTATTCTATAGAGAGAATAAAAGTGACACTGAGTACGAATTACACGCCAAGGAGGCACAATACGCTCACACCAAAGAAGCTTACAACTACCGTAATGCTCGCCACGGCATTCAACAGATTTAAAACGGGCGGCGGAGAGTCGATGGGATTTAAATTGCCCAGGTGCATCTGAAGTCACCCTCACCCGAAAATGAATGAAAAAGGAGAAAGACGTTGCCTCTCTGGGACGGGACATCGAGCGTAGCGCAATATTTTGCAGTCATTACTCCAGTTACACATATGCTTTGGTGTCGATGGCCTGAGAGTAGCGCAGTCTACCCACGATATTAAATAGGGATAGTATAAATTAGTAGCCACTATCGAAACTCGGGTCATACAATGATGGGGATATGCAGCAACGCAGAGAAATACACAGAATAACACTAAAATACTATCTACCAGAAAACAAGACTTTTACCTTGAATAAATTGTGGTTAGTTGGAAATTCTTTCACATTAGTATTTAAATTCAAATAATAGTCTATAACTTAAGCATAAAAGCTGTGGGGAGATTTACGAGCAGTGCGATGACGAGTGCTCTATGTGTATGAGGTCTTGAGAAGTCTGAGAACAATTATGCCATAGATCACAGATATGAAGAGTAACCAGACATCACCTCTTGAATTTGCTATTAGTCCACCAACATTATGGAGGGAGAGCCTAATAATGCCACAGAAACTGAGTATATGAAATCATAGCGAACAGTAAATTCTATAGTTTACTAGATGAGTTAGAAGTTTGTTATAATAAATGGCCGGGAACCAAAAAACATATACTTTCCGGACCGTTTGAGAAGTAGGACATGTATAAATAAAGTCTGAAAGAGGACGTCTCTACCATACCATCATGTTTAATGCAGAGTCTAGAGTCCGACCAAGACTGGCATGCATAAACACACGAGCACAGTACCATAAATAATAAGATATGTCGCATATACTGAGGTAAATGGAGATTATCTTGATGTAAATTGCTTGCTCGACTTCTTGATGGATAGCTCTAGCCAGGCCAAAATTTTGTATATATATATTACAGCACCACAGTCTTTATTAGAATAATAGTATTCACGGTGTTAAAACATGCAGTTGTATTGATTAACGGCGACAAAGTGGAAAAGAATTTGTGCGCGCGATCACGCAGAACACAGAATGCATGAGGTATACTCTAAAGGTAAATAAAATCAAGGGGAATTTATTGCACCATACATTAAACATGGTAAGCCAAAATTGTTACACGTAAATTCCATACGCCACAACGAAAGACTACGGGGCACTCTCGACGATTTATTGAACACAGACAATATATAATCTTGTTATCATACAATTCTTCAAGGTTATGGACTATGATCATTTTGGTAGCGTCAGCCTCCAGTGTGTACAGCGGAAAATGATCGGAGAGATACAGAATCGAGAGCCATGTGAGAGGGATGTACGATGCCTATGCACGTTAAAATAATATTCTTCCTCATGACCAGTACAGAAATGGGAGAGGGGCGAAGAGTAAAACTGAATATTAACCTAAAACCATTGAGCTCGCAACATAAATAGCGCAGATGAGTGGTGTACTGAGGGCTGCTCGTATGCAAGCAGCGGCCGCTACTATTCACCTTTATATATGTGATAGTGACGTTTGTGATGCGTGCGTGTTTTGCATCGCCTTTGAGTTGGCAGCCTGTGCATGCTGAAGTAGTGCTGTCTCCTGACGCAGGAGGTGCAGTCACGAAGACGGCTAAGAGAGTTGGTGTATGGTGTGGTGGAGAGAGAGAGAAGTAGAGTAGAAAGAGAGAGAGCTGTGGGTATGTGGTCTAGTGTGTGCTCAGTGATGTAGAAGATAGAGAGGCGACGAGTACGAATAGTAGCAGGATGTTAGCAAGACGAAGAGAGAGAGAGAACAGAGAAAGAGAGGCAGAATACAAGAGAGAGAGAGAGATAGCGGTGTTATGGGTATAGCTGATGTATATATGAGAGCATTCGGTACTAGGAGTTAGACCCTTAAAGTAGCAGAATAATTATAAAAGTATACACCTCTCTATTTATTTCATACATAAGGTCACAAAAGGTATATCATTCTTTACATGAAAATAATTAGGAATTATACTTAACAGAGAATGTTACCCCTATCTTACCACATACCATCATACACAAATCAACTAACTACTACACACAGCACCAACTAACAAATACGAACACGCATTCAGTAATGCTTCACACACACACCATAGTCGGGTGGCCTTTCAGAAAATCCAGTATGGAACAACTCATTATATCCCGATTACGCATTGGTCACAGACTCGGCACTCCTTGGTACTCAAACAAGGAAATCAAACACAGTGTATTTTAAAAAAAAGAAGCTCACAACACTTTTCTTCACTAATAATTTCTTTTCTTAAAAGGACGAAGACCCCGGCGGAAGTTTTGTTAATAAACCAAAACGCTGCAGCGTGCTTGTTAAGCATCACCCGTCAATGAACCTTGGTATTTTAAATTTTTTTAAAAAATTACATAGTGTCGATTTACTTTCAATTCTCTCTTCTCTCTCACCCTCTCCTCTCTACACCCCTCTCTCTCTCCTCTCTTCCCCCTCCTCCGCTCTCCTCATCTCTCGTCACACCTCCCCTCTCCTCTATTCCCCCCTGCTCCCTCTCTTCTCTACACCTCCCCCTCTTTCCTCTATTTCCCCCTGCTTCCTCTCTCTCTCTCTCTCTACACTCCCCTCTTCTCTATTTCCCCCTGCTTCCACTCTCTCTCTATCTCTCTCTCTCTCTACACCTCCCCCTCTTCCTCTATTTCCCCCTGCTTCCACTCTCTCTCTATCTCCTCTTCTCTCTCTACACCTCCCCTCTCTCCTCTATTTCCCCTGCTTCCACTCTCTACACCTCCCCCTCTAATCTATTTCCCCTGTCTCCCCTCTCTCTCTCTCTACACCTCCCCTCTCTCCTCTATTCCCCTGCTTCCACTCTCTACACCTCCCTCTCTCCTCTATTTCCCCCTGCTCCCTCTCTCTCTCTCTACACCTCCCCTCTCTCCTCTATTCCCCTGCTTCCACTCTCTACACCTCCCCCTCTCTCCTCTATTTCCCCCTGTCTCTCCCACCTCCCCTCTCTCTCTCTATTTCCCCCTGCTTCCACTCTCTCTCATCTACACCTCCCCTCTCTCTCTATTTCCACCTGCTTCCGCTCTCTCTCTCTCTACACCTCCCCCTCTCTCCTCTATTTCCCCCTGCCTCCCCTCTCTCTCTACACCCCCTCTTTCCTCTATTCCCCCCTGCTTCCACTCTCTCTCTCTCTCTCTCTCTCTCTACAACCTCCCCTCTCTCTCTATTCCCCTGCTTCCCCTCTCTCTCTCTCCCTACACCTTCCCCTCTTCTCTATTTCCCTGCTGCTCCACTCTCCCTCTCTTCTTACACTCCCCCTCTCTCTCTAATTTCCCCTACTCTCTCCACCCCTCTCTCCTCTATTCCACCTGCTTCCGCTCTTCTCTCTCTCCTAACACCTCCCCCTCTCTCCTATTCCCCTGCTCCACTCTCTCCTCCTCTCTCCACTTCCCTCCCTCCTCTATTTCCCCTCTCCACTCTCCTCTCTCTCTCCCCCCCTCTCTCTCTATTCCTGCTCCACCTCTCTTCTCCTACACCGTCCCCTCTCTCTCTATTTCCCTGCTCCGCTCTCTTCTCTCTACACCTCCCCCTCTCTCCTCATTCCCCATGCCTCCGCGCTCTCTCTCTCTTTCTCTTTTATATATATATATAATATATATATAATATATATATATATATATTATATCAGTGATGCGAACTTCAGCGCTATCCAGCAAATCATGTAACACTATCGCTTCAAAACTACATTGTTTTCCCTTTCATTTGGATCAAAACAGCAGTGGGAAGAAGGAAATAGCATCAAAGATCGTCTACTAAAATGCGCTAAAAATCCTCGTTTTCGCAAAATTTAGCCTTTAGAAAACGAGCATGGACCAGTAAAATATGGACCAGTAAAATATCACCGTGGAACAAAAATTCGGTGTTTTTTTTGTTTGTTTTTTTTGCTTTTTGGTGTCTGTGTGGACCCCTGTAATATTGCATGGACCCCATGTTAAATGTGGACCTATGATGTAGATGAAAGTAAGTAAAGTCGTCGGGGGTAGCCTAAAGTCGGTATCAGCCAAACAGCGAGGGATTCTATCCCCTTTTCACAAACTCTAAACCAAGGAGATGATTTTATCGTCGGAGTTGGAGCGCCACACCTACCATCAGCTCCTTACTTTACCGCACAAATCCCTGTGCTACTCGTACGTTGAGTTGGCGCGGGCCGGTTGTCGAACTAGGAACCTTGTGGTTTCTAGGCGAACGCTCTACTGACTGGAGCTCATGGAGGAAAACGGATCTGACTGTTGTTTAGATAAAAAAAGAAAAAAAAAAAAACAAAACAAACAAATAAAAAAAACAAAAAAAAGCAAAACAAATAAACCCAATCCCATTGATGTCAGTAATCCAACGAAGCAATGATGAAAGCAAAACTATATAGCGGCTTACAAGTCACAACCTGTTTGTACGAGGCACGTAGTTTTCCTAAACTAAGAGCGGTACTTCCCTCTGACGTCACAATTAGATAAGCTTTCTCACTTCCGTGCTGATAACAATTGGCTATCTATACAGATTGCAGGGCCGACGTATTAATCAATCTTTTCAAAAGACTTTCCCCAGTCGGTTGTCTTTTTGCACTAAAATGTTCAGAACCAGGATGAGATAACGTAACATTTTCTGAGTATCAAATTAATTGCTTCTACGAAAAAAAAATTTTTTCGTTTTTTTTTTTTAATTCAATTTTTTAACCTCACCAAACAGACACTTGCTGTGAAAATTTTAATAACATTGTGTTCAAACGAGAGACGAATATTAAGCGATGGGTAGCACTATGGATACAGTAACGGGAAAAGCCCAACTATCGGTTGCGCAACAGACACAGGAACAGACCAGACTGGACCACCTCGAACTGGTGCAAGACGAATTGCTGGGCACTAACTGATAACCTTGTATTCAATGGGTAGACGAGTGTCAACTGACGGGGAAGCGCAACGGACACAGTTCCTGGAAACGGATAACTGACGGGCAGTGTAACGGACACAGTAACGGGAAACGGACGAGCAAGCGCAACGGACACAGTAATGAGAAGCGGACAACTGACGGGAAGCGTAACGGACACAGTAACGGGAAACGGATAACTGACGGCAGCGTAACGGACACAGTAACGGGAAACGGACGAGCAAGCGCAACGGACACAGTAATGAGAAACGACGAAACGGACACAGTAACGGGAAACGGATAACTGACGGGTAGTGTAACGGACACAGTAACGGGAAACGGACGAGCAAGCGCAACGGACACAGTAATGAGAAACGGACAACTGACGGGAAGCGTAACGGACACAGTAACGGGAAACGGATAACTGACGGGTAGTGTAACGGACACAGTAACGGGAAACGGACGAGCAAGCGCAGCGGACACAGTAATGAGAAACGGACAACTGACAGGAAAACGTAACGGACACAGTAACGGGAAACGGATAACTGACGGGCAGCGTAACGGACACAGTAACGGGAACGGACGAGCAAGCGCAACGGACACAGTAATGAGAAAGGACAACTGACAGGAAACGTAACGGACACAGTAACGGGAAACGGATAACTGACGGGCAGCGTAACGGACACAGTAACGGGAAACGGACGAGCAAGCGCAACGGACACAGTAATGAGAAACGGACAACTGACGGGAAGCGTAACGGACACAGTAACGGGAAACGGATAACTGACGGGCAGTGTAACAGACACAGTAACGGGAAACGGACGAGCAAGCGCAACGGACACAGTAATGAGAAACGGACAACTGACGGGAAGCGTAACGGATACAGTAACGGGAAACGGATAACTGACGGGTAGTGTAACGGATACAGTAACGGGAAACGGACAACTGACGGGCAAGCGCAACGGACACAGTAACCTGGAAACGGATAAATGATGGGCAAGGCAACAGAGAAAATAGCGGAAAAACGAACAACGGACGGGTAGCGCAACGGACACCGGAACGGAACAAGACGTGCCAGCCCACACCGGACAACGCGAGCTTGCGCATAGACGAACTGCGTGGGGTTCACAACTTTTATTGAAAGAATAATTTTCGAGCAATCTATCAGTTGATACGCCAAGTAATAATTTTTCGAGCAATTACATTTCGAGCAATTTGTTTTCGAGCAATTGATTTCGAGAAATTTACATAGATTCGAAAAAAATGACACAAGGTAAGAAGTAGTACACCACACGTGGCGCCCCGCATCGAAAAGTGCATGTTGTCATTTACCAATCTTAGTTTAGCACAAAAGTACGGATGCACTCAGTGAGAATCGAACTCACTGACAATTAACTCACATTGGGTGCCTAGCACGGTAAATGTAAGTTTAAAGAATAGCATTTAATAAGTGGAAAGAACCAGAATAAATACGTAACAAATAGAATAATTTTCAGAAAACAAATCTTATTATAATGGAGATTGTGTGTTTTTCTGTCTGTAACCGAAACTATATTACTATACAAGTCACAATTCCTTTAGTTATTTACATCATAATCTCCATGATTTTATTTTTATTTAAACCTCAATGAATAATAAAATTGCGTTTTAATTTTAAGACTATTAACTTGTACCATATCTACATGATATTTTCCACGTACCCCACTTGTACGGGTCAGGCACGAAGGCCCTATTTATGTGGGACCACCCACAAGCCGAGACTCATGGGTGGCAGGTGAAAAATTGCGTCGATCCCGTCGGCATTCCCCCTCAAGGGGGGCGCCTCAGGCACTGGGCAATAAACCCAGCCCTGCCCCTTTAAATCAAGGGGGCAGGTGTTGCCTGGGGGGATGGCCCCCTGGGATCGACGCTATTAACTCGTAAAGAGCCAGGGCCGAAGCCACTGGACCCAATTGTATTTATATATACAACAAAATAGCGGTTTACAGTGTGAATTGGTAGGCTAATTTGCATATTGATATTAAAAATGTGATTTTAATAAATATATGCTTGGTATTATTGATTTCTGATTGTTTGGTTTTATATTAATGAATATGAGCAAAAATCTCGGGGATAAATCTTAAAAGAAATCCATTAACAAGAAGAAATAAATGTAATTTTATTCTTTACTTCCTATTTTAACGAAATAGTTAAATTAGGAAAATTTACCAATGAAAGACGGGAGTAAGGGAAAATGATGGAAGAGTTAGTTTCAAAGTTGTTCTATTTTTCAATCATACCCCCTCTGTTCCAAATATTTTTATCTGAATTCTTATTCAGTTTCATTAGCCTTTCTAATTTAACATGATATTTTATTATATTAAAACTTAAATACTTGCACCCGGAGGGTGCATATATTTGCTAGTATGTAGAAAAAAAAAGGAAGACTTGATAGTAAAAAAACATGTTAAGCGATGAAGAAATTCTAATAAGAATGTTCTCTAGGGGTGCACAGTTAAGTCCGACGCTTTTACTCTCCCAACTGCCCAAGTGTTCAGTCTGAAACAATCTCTCCCAGCAATGCTGCACTCTTCTCATCAACACTATCAAAATATCTTTTCTCTCGTCCACTCGTCGCAACAGCCAAAATGCTACTGCAAGCTTTTCTCCGAGGTTTGTGAGGGCTGGTCATTATATAAAACAATTACAGTGTTCTCATCCGGGCTCCTTACTCAGACTTTCCCGTGCAGCACGTGCGACATTAATCAGCACGCGTCAATCCTTCACATCCGGGCCACTCTGGACAGATTATTAATTCACCTGCGTCAGGCCACGACTCACGATGAGGAGACTGTGAGTTCAATCTCCCAACTCGCCTCTGGTCTCATTCTGCGTGCCAAACACAGTCGTACACGCTTCGAACCACTACGTCCGTGGTTTCTCTCGCCACAGAAATTTAAAAGTTTCGTTAGTAGGTGATAAGAAATGACAACTAAGTGGTTCCTCTTGGTCCGATGAACGTAGACGTACCGCATGGCATTACTCGCCAATTGAAAAAGGTGAGTTAGTGGTCTGTGTATGTGACTTCTTACATAGCAATACGTGGACCGAAGAATAGACTTCCGGTACCCACAACCAGTTAGGAGATTTTGTTTAGTTGGCTCTATAACTTGAGCTTGTTTACTTTTTATATTTAACTCATGTGAGTTAAATACGACAGTAGCGAAGAGTCTGCAAAATGGCGGAATAATGTTACATAATTGTTAGTACCCTAACACTTATGTACAGTTAGTGTAGAAACCAAAATGGCTGAATGAGTTACAGCTAGCGGCCTCGAAGGATTGAGTGACAAGTCTTGATTTCATCTTGATCTCTTTTCCGGTAGATACCGTGAGAATCGGTGGAGAAGGCCCTCTTCCGGTTTAGATTAGAAAGAGTTAGTTAGTCAGTATCGGCCGAACCACGAAGGTAGTAAGTCGCGTTAAGCGTGCTGCCGACTCAATCTGCGCAGTAGTCTTGTGGGGATTTCGGAATAAAATATGATCTAAAGAAAATCGAAGTCTTGGGTTATTTATCCAAAAACTACCAATGACCCGGGGCTTCTGATAAACGAGAAATCCCCAATAGAAGACCAGACCCTAGAAGAGAACACACAGCTACATAAGAATAAAGACGAAGAATAGAAGTAAGGAGAGTATACAACAATAATACTTCTACTTTTACTCTGTGTAAATCTTATCTTAGGGTCCATCAGGCTGTTGCTCCTGATATGAATTCCATCCTCACTGGGTGCCCCACACCTGTCATTGTATCAGATAGTAAATAAGAAAAGTCTGCTCAATTACAGCCGAACAGCGAGGGTGTCTATCCCTTTTTGGTTAGCGCTAGACCAGGGAGATTGCTTTTGCTGAGGTGGATCACCACACTTACCACCATCTCCAAGATGCTTTACCGTACTTATCAGATTACCCAAGCTGTGCTGCTGGAGTGATGAGTTGGTGGGGACCGGTGTCGAACTAGGAACCTTGTGATTCTAAGGCGGATGCTCTACCGACTGAGCTAACCGACCTCATCTAGACAAATATAAAAGGCAGTTGGTGTGTATGTATGTATGTATGTCTGGGTGTAAGTATAAAAATAAAACAATTAACAACAAAGTAAATATATATATATATATATACACATTACATATCACCAGTTCTTCATTTTTGTGCAAAAATTATGAAGATTTGATTTTGTGTATGATATAGATGGCACATTGTCCTTGACATAAATAAGACTTATACTATTTAGATTTTTCGGACTGTTGTCTCATCTTTATTATCTTTATATACACAAAGTTTCGACCCATGTGCCCTCCGGCCTTCTTCAGATGTTTCTTGTCGGACCCAGGAACCTTCTCGTCAAACTCAGGAACCTTTTTGTCGAACTTGCGTGCCTTCCAGTGTATATCTAAGTTATGGTAGCGTAGACATGAAGTCAGCTGCGCTTGGTAACTGACAGTTTCTCACTTTGCGATTTTCAACTTGGTTTGAAAATTGCAAAGAGAGAAACTGTCAATTACCAAGTGATGTTGGTATAAATCATCATCATCATCATCACCATCACCATCACCACCATCACCATCATCATCATCATCATCATCATCATCATGTGCTGGCAGCACGGATATCCACGACTCTCTCTTGCCGGCTGTCCTTATCGGTCATTGCCCGTTGGAGTTCAGAATCTACACGGAGCTGATTGATGTAACATAATTGTATGACTTGATGAGGATTTTATAACATCTGAAACACGTGTCACGCCTACTACTGAGTTCATAATAAGTAGAAAATGAATTCAAACCACTTTGCGGACCTTTTTATTATAAAATATCTACTTTTCACTCGTTGGCTCTACAACAATCTTTACACACACACACACACCACACACACACACACACACACACATATATATATATATATATATATATATATATATATATATATATATATATATATATGACTATAGTCTGGGATAGTCACCGCTTCAGCTTTCACTGGAATGGTGCGCCAAATTGCAATAGTATTAGGGGAGTGCTCGATATAAAGAATAGAGCTATTATATAATATGATATAATAAATATATAAAGGTATTACATATCTATTCCTTTGATGGCAATAGAACAGTCACAACCTTAGGTTTCATACATGCAAAATCGCATGCATTCATCAGGTGACGTTGATCCGAATATATATATATATATTTAAAGTCCTATTACTGTTATTATCTTTATATATATATATATATCCTTATATATATATATATCTTTATATATACTAGCAAATATATGCACCCTCCGGGTGCAAGTATTTAAGTTTTAATATAATAAAATATGATATTAAATTAGAAAGGCTAATGAAACTGAATAAGAATGTAGATAAAAAGATTTGGAACAGAGGGGGTATGATTGAAAAATAGAACAACTCTGAAACTAACTCTTCCATCATTTTCCATTACTCCCGTCTTTCATTGGTAAATTTTCCTAATTTAACTATTTAGTTAAAATAGGAAGTAAAGAATAAAATTACACTTATTTCTTCTTGTTAATGGATTTCTTTAATATTTATCCCCGAGATCTTAGCTCATATTCAATAAGATAAAATCAAACAATTAGAAATCAATAATACTAAGCACATATTTATTAAAATCAAATTTTTAAGATCAATATGCAAATTAGCCTTCCCATTCACACTGTAAACCGCTATTTTGTTGTATATATAAATACAATTGCATATTATTTCAATGTAGATATGGTCAACAGTATTAAAGATGTAAAAAACTTTTATTAATAATTGAGGTTTAAATAAAAAATAAAATCATGGAGAATATGATGTAAATAACAAAGGGAATTGTGACTTGAGTAGTAATATAGTTTCGGTTACAGACAGACAAACCCACAATCTCCATTATAATAAGATATCTATTAATAATGGAGATTCGGCCTCTATTTGTCTGTAACCAAAACTACACCTCTGCTTATGTCACATTACCCAAAATTGTCAATGCATAGAATAAAGAACAATTAATATCAATAAAGCCGTTATTTGTTATTCGTCCCTTTTTCAGTAACAAGAAGTTAACTAAAGTTAACTAAAAAGTTTACAAATAAATAAATACCTACGATTTTGTGTCAAATTGATGTGTTGAATATTCAAAATAATCATTAAATTATTAATTAACATTTTTATTTGATGGGGACAGAACTAAGTTTCCTATTCAAATTGTTTTATTTTTTTTACTGCTTCAATAAATTTGATGATTTTACTTACTTATGATACAAACTCTCTTATATTGAATTTTAACCCCCTATCAAGCAATATCTTTCAAAAAATAAATTTTTACACCGCCTGGAGGGTGTCTTTTTTTTGGGGGGGTGCTAGAAAGGATCATAAAAATAATATGACTTCGAAGCAAAAATGAAAACGATGCGCAATCTTCCGAGCGGTATTAAATCTAAAAAATAAAATAAAAAAGATATTGCAATCTCCATTGTTACTCAAATTTGATGTGGATCGCACAATCAACAGACAGATAAATCCATATATATATATATATATATATATATATATATATATATATATATATACTATAGTGTGAGATGGTCACTGTTTCAGCTTTTGCTGGAAACATCTTCACCTGATGATTGCATCGCATGAAACCAATATGGTTGTGATTGTTCCTTTGTCACCTAATAAATAGATATGTAAAACCTTTATATATTTATCTTATATATATATATATATATATATATATATATATATATATATATATGCAATTAACAATTGCAGAACTTTATACAATGTATATAAAGTAAAAAGTCAGTGGAGTGGCCTATTGTCGGCATCAGCCGAACAGCGAGGGCGTCTATTCCCTTTTCGCCTGCAATAGACAAGGAAGATTGTTTTGCTGGGGAGGGAGGGCCACATCTACCGTCAGGTCCTTGATGCGATGTATACAAGCGCAATAAAATGCGATACAAACGTTGGGTCGAGTACATTGCGTATTTTTAGTTGTCCGATATCGCTCCAGCCCTGTCGGCTGGGGCTTTAGAATACACCGACTGCACCTCTACAGAAGGGTAAGAACCTCCCAATAGGGACACCTGTTGGCCGTGGGTAGGGACCCGTGATGCTTAAGGACGGTCCTGGTGCGTGAGCAGTCCCTGATATGCAACACTCCACTTAGACCATTACTTAGGCTAGACGAGCGGTCGGGAGAGGCCCCCTCCGATCAATCAGCTGGTCACCTCAAACCCTAGTACCTATAAGATTGTCCCAACCCTACTTCCCATATGGCAAGCCCCAACTCTTTTTATCATATATGTGCTAGAAGGCGATGGCTGATGGTCTTAGTGTCCTGGATATGACGTTAAACTAAATGGTGAGGTTCCAGTTTTGGGGCTCTGGGGAATGTAGATCACTATTACTCCCAGTTCCACGCGTACGCGGAGTGGCAGTACCTGTAAGAGTCCCATCTATGGGTTAGATAGAAAGAAATTTAAAGAAAATTTCTTTAAAAATGAGTTTGAAAAAAGAAAAATTGAGTCCCCTTCAAGAATGAGTAAAACAGAAAGTCCTGTAGCAGAGTTGCAAAATTCCTGATCGTAGAAGAATTCCAATTACCGTCGAATTGGCAGACAAGACAACAAAGAAGCCGTAATCCAATACGCATATTACCGTGTTGCAATTCTACTGCAAAATGCTTGGTTATTTATAAAACACCATAACACCACAGTAACTAAGCAGCCGATCAGGACTCAAGGATTGGAATCACCCAAATGAATGAATGGGGTATTCCTTAGTTCCATAAATACCTGCTGCTTTGGGCACCAGTTTAGTTGAGCTTAGCCAGTTGCTGTTGTTCAAACCAACAGTATACTAACTCACTTCAACACGGATTAGTGAGAGTCAAACTTTCTGAGAGAAGATTCTTGTAATTAGTAGGATTTTTCTTCCTCTCTCTTCGGCTTGGTTTTTATCTTAGCGAAACTTGCCCCAATGACATTTGTATGAAAAGAAAAAAAATAAACCTCTGATTTCTTGGCCTTCAGTATCTTGATCTATAATTAGAACGTCAAGAAACTGCAAATATTTGTATAGGATATGTGTTTAGAGTGGTGTTGCTGGTTTAACAAGTTGAAGTTGAGGAAGAGTTTGAAGAGCAGGCTAAACCACGTGAGTCGTATCGTTTTTTTGGGGGGGTTGGGGTGGGGGTAAATGAACCTCACTATAGAGTAAGTGTCATTTAGAAAAGCTTAGCTTAGTTTAACACAGAGTTAGCAGCAGGGCGGTAGAGTCGGAACACAAAACCTCCGACTCCGATTCCCCTTAATGTAATTAAGGGATTATGGCCAACAAATAAATATAGAACCATGATTTTTTTAAAAATGATCATAAGGAGTGTGCACTGTATAAATTTACAGACAAAACTTGGGCCATATGAGATTTAAATTCAACTGTAGTCGGAGTCGGTAAAACTATACCAACACCGACTCCAATGACTCCTTAATTGCTTGTGACTCCGGCTTTGACTCCATGATTCAATATAATATGTTTATAAAAATGTGTGCACTGTATAATTTTACAGATTAAACTAGGGCCATATAAAGTGTAAGTTCAACTAGAGTCGGTATAGTTTTACCGACTCCGACTCTGATTACTGTGACCCTTAAATGCTTCCGCTTCCACGACTCTGACCCCGACTCCACAGCCCTGGTTAGAAATATGGACACACAGTGAGAATCGAACTCACAAACAGTGGTCTACAAGTCTAGCTAATCAACCATTGCATCGCCTTAAATTTATACAGATTAACTTAGTTGTGTGTAAAGCCGAAACTGTGATTGGTTGGTTGGTTGGTTGGTTGGCTGGTTGGTCTTATGGCATATCAACTCTCACTGGGTTATTCAATGCAGGAGTTAGTCTTTTTTAAGCAAAAATCTACTGTATGGAGAATTAGTAGAGGGCACCCGACCGGTAGGGAGACCACGCCTGCGCTTTAAAGATGTCTGCAAGAGGGACATGAAGAGATGCCACATCAACAACAGCACATGGGAGGCTTGTGCAGATGACCGTGTAACCTGGCACCTCCTCGTCAAACAACGAACGAAAAGGAGTGAAAAAGAGAGGAAATAAGCCGTCACTGAAAAGAGAGCCAGAAGGAAGGAGAGACAACAGCAACTCCAGCAAGCACCATTCGTTGTTTGCAGACACTGTACCAGAGATTGCCATTCAAAAATTGGTCTGTTCAGCCACTCACACAGTTGCAGATAAAAAGTTTTTTTAAGTGGACACTACGCCATCGTCTTTAGTAAACGGAAGGATGCCAACAAAGAGAATATAGTTTCAAGTAACTAATGATAATAAAACTTGAATAAACACACATGTTATTAATTAATGTTGTATTTATTGGCTAATATTTCAATATTTCAATCTGTATAAGACCATCATCAGAGCCGATCTGTTATGTAACGAAGAAAATAGATATTTTTTGTTTCATTTTTTTTTTTTTTTTTGTTAGTATTTTCCTCGTTATATAACAGATCGGCTCAGATTGAAATATTGAAATATTAGCCAATAAATACAACATTAATTGATAAAATCTGTGTTTTTCCAAATTTCTTCTCTGATACACTGTCGGATTCACTTCCTTATTCATTATTGATATAATAAAATTTGCAGACAATTATAGCTTCTAGTAACTATTCTTAATACTAATAATGGATTGATGCCACTTTTTGTACCGTATATATATATATATATATATATATATATATATATATATATGGAGACCATAATTGTTTTAGTGACTTCAGCATCAAATAGTCCAACGATAGTTGATGTGCCGTAAAATCATAACACCAACCTTTTCTGCATTGAAGACCGGTTTAGCTCAGTAGGTAGAGCGTCCAGTTAGGAACCACAAGGTTCCGAGTTCGATACCGGCTCTCTCCAACTCAGCATATGATGAGTAGCACAGGGATCTGTGCGGTAAAGTGAATAGCTGATGGTAGACGTGGCGCTTCACCACAGATGCCTAAAGCAATCTCCTTGGTTTAACGCTAGTGAAAAGTGGATAGACTCCCTCGTTGCATGGCTGATATCGACTTTAGGCCACCCCGAAGACTTTTTTTTAATAGTCATCTTCGTTGTTATACTCACAGCGTTTCGGCCGCTGTACTCTCCGGCTTTCTTGTTGAGTACGACAGAAGACACATGAAGGCCGAAGAGTAAGGTTACCGTCACGTTGTAAATATTGCAACTACAGTGAGAATAGCAATCAACAACATGTAGAGCAGTGTCATTATTTTTTAATATATTCACTGTACCCGTTTTATATTATAGACTCTTTATCATCCAGCCCTGTCGGCTGTGGCGTTAGAATGCAACGACTGCACCTCTGCAGAGGGGTAAGACCCCCCCCAAATGGGGACACCTGTTGGTCGTGGGTGGCGACCCATGATGCTTAAGGACGGAGTCTTGGTGGATGAGCAGTCCATGACCTGCAACACTCCACTTAGAACCTTACTTAGGCTAGACAGGCGGTCGGAGAGGCCCCCTCCGATCAATCGGCTGGCCACGTCAAGCCCTAGCACCTATATGATTTTCCCAACCCTATTGCCCTTATGGCAAGCCCCAATCCCTTTTTATCATATTGGTGCTAGAAGGCAGTGACTGAGGGTCTACATGTCCTGGGAATGACATTAAACTCTATCTGATGGTGAGGTTCCAGTTCTGGAGGTTTGGGGAATGTGGAGCACCCCTTCATCACCATTGCTCCCTGGTCCACTCTGACCCGGAGTGGTAGTGTCTGTTAGGGCCCAATCTATGGGTTAAATAGAAAACATGAGTTTATAAACGAAATTGTATTATCCATTAAAAATGAATTTATTTCAAAACTTTGTCGGCATTAAACATTTTTGAATACCAAATTACCAATAGAAATATTCGGCATAAAATAACCCAAGGGGCTGACATGCCGTAAAACCCAATCAACCAAACCATCTTTATTATCTTTATGTATTAATACGGTTGTCCCTTAATCTTCCACCCGTTAATATCCTTCAACAGCCCCTGGTTAAAAATGAGACCATTCAAATTATTCAAGATACAATGCCAAAAATGTCATTATTTTTTAACATATTCACTGTTCCCGTTTTATATTAACTAGCAAAATAAATAGACACCCTCCAGGCAATGTAAAAATAATTTTTTGAAAGATATTGCCTGAGGGGATGGGAGCTGAAAATTCAATGTCATAGAGTGTGTACCATAAGTATGTAAAATCGTCAAATTTGTTAAAGGAGTAAAAAATGAAAGAAAGAAAGAAAGACAATTTGAAATGGAAACAGTTCCGATAACTTTAAATATTATACATTAGAATAAAGCAATCTATATATAAATATATAACGCCGGGCATCTATTTATTGAAACAATGAGGATTGTCTAACGTTGCATGCTCACATTTTGAGTATATTTATTCTATATTATGACGTTGGATTATGTGTTGGGTAATGTGACGTAAGCAGTGACGCAGTTTTTGTTACAGACAAAAACCGGAAACGAATCTCCATTATTAATAGATTTGTTAAATAGCCTCTTTATTATCTTTATATATTAAGATGGTTGTTCCTTATTCTTCCACCCGTTATCATCCTGCAACACCCCCTGGTTAAAAATGAGACCGTTCAAATTATTCAAGATGCAATGCCAAAAATGTCATTATTTTTTAATATATTCCCTGTTCCCGTTTTATATTTATTAATTTTCCTCCAGCAACTTAAAAAAAAAGAAGAAAAAACGTACTCAAACGAACCAAGAAAGACATGACTACAAGTTACCATATATGGGGAAGTCAATACCATTTCAAACAGTCACTCCTTCAAACTGGCTAGTCTCCTAGACTAGTGCTACTTATAGTTACTGGTACGCATACCGGAGACGGTACGTGAAGAATGGCTAATGGTACGTGACTCGTTTCGCGACTTAATGACAATTACAGGATTTACTAGACGATCCGTGAACCCATGGGTTTCTCGTTATAATATCTGTTCGTGATGATATTGATTTTTAAAAAATTTATTTAAGAGCTGTAGGTTGCTTACAAAATGTCTAGCCACACTGAAGAGACTTGATAAGTCGAAAAACGTGTCTGTGGATGACCGTATATATGTAGGTCATCCACAGACTTCACGTCTCTTCAGTGTGGCTAGACACAACAACTACCTCTGACCAGAAACGAAATCCGACTGACTTTTCATCAGCCCAATCCGTTAATCTCTCGGCCATTTGACAGCTGCCGTTTAAGGAGCGGTGTTTAAACTATTTAATGCATACATTGTTTACATTTTTTACGATCACCAGAAAGATCCAGTCTGTAAACAGACGATCATTGATTTATGCTGGAGGTGAATATATATATATATATATATATATATATATATATATATAATATATGTGTGTGTGTGTGTGTGTGTGTGTGTGTGTGTGTCAGCATTCTTTCATTTATACAGGTAGAATTAAACAAAAGACACATCTCCTGTTTAACAATTTTATTTTTGATCTTTTCGAAAAAAAAACTCGAACACATCACCTGATGATGGCACTTCGAAGTGCCGAAAGTACTCGGGACCTGAACTCCACCCAAATATTAAAAAGTTGGCCAGAAAACTCGAACAGATCAAAAATAAAATTGTTAAACAGATGTGTCTTTTGTTTAATTCTACATATATATATATATATATATTGTGTAGTGGGTAAGGCGGCCAATTACTCACACACAAAGAGAAGTAGATATGTAATAATAGTGAACAAGAGGTCAAGTCAAATCAGGAATTCATATACATACTAAGAGTCAGATAAACCTACCAAAAGCCTCGCCTAATGCTCTTCAGGGCTAAGATCCGACTCTTATTATTTACTCTACTTAGGTATTGAGCACTTTTTACTTATTAGCTTTAGTTTCCTGGCGGTTTTGTATATATATATATATATATATATATATATATATATATATGTTTCTTCTTTTGGCCAAAATTGTACCAATATATTATTTTTGGTTGGTACGATTATCTTTTCTTTTTTCCAAAATTTATTTTTCCCCAGGTGATGTTTGGTAGTATATTTTTACAATCTAACTATTTGCTGGTTTTTTTCTCACCGCGATGATTTACCAATAAGTTTGGTATATTATATATATATATATACCAACCCGTCCACACGAGCAGGATGCGACACAAGGTCAATTTCTTAACAAGTTTGAATTCAGAGTTTTCCTTCTCCTAGACTGGTTACCTAGCCAAGATTAAAGAGCACAGTCTGTTCTACTATTAATCCATAGCTAAAGGAGAATAGTTGGATGCATACGTTTTCCCCAGGGTATTAGCGCTAAGTCAAACGCAAAAATCCTCGTCCCGGAATTGAACTTGGGTCGACGAGTTCATTTCCTACGACTCTAACCATTAGACCACGCGCCCCCAACCATCTCAAAGAGTTGGGTGTTGTAGGTTTCTGCTAGTTGGCTTACACTGGCGTGTTCATGGGTAGGTCTCCAAGGGGAAAAAAGTCACTTATGAGTTCATCCTTGCTTCTCCAGCAGTGTCCAGCATTTCTTGTTCGTCTTACTCAGATGGTTTGTTTGATAGAGGGCAAGTGGCCGTACAATTGCTTTCTTGTAGGATGCTCCTACCAAGATTTGTTCAAGATATCACGCTACATCCTTTTCCAGCTCCCATCTAGCTTTCGTGAATATTTGATAGAAATCAAAACTGTGAATATTTGATAGAAATCAAAACTGTATTTAATTAATTTATTTTTGGTTTATTTGTTTAACGTTTAACGGCATATCAACTTAGGTATTAAGCACTTTTTACTTATTAGCTTTAGTTTCCTGGCGGTTTTGTATATATATGTATATATATATATATATATATATATATGTTTTTTCTTTTGTCCAAATATTGTACCAATAGATTATTTTTGGTTGGTACGATTATCTTGGTCTTTTCTTTTTTCCAAAATTTATTTTTCCCCAGGTGATGTTTGGTAATATATTTTTACAATCAAACTATTTGCTGGGTTTTTTTTTTCCGAAATTTCAGGCATTTGTAAATATTTCATAATATACGAGGGTGAGTCAAAAAGTAATGCCATTTTGTTTAGGACAGGTATAATTACCAACACAGGAACATGTATCATACATCAAAATGAAGCTGGTCCTCTGTGGATCACATCCCTACTTCTCCACATAGGTTAGTCAAAAAGTAATGCCATTTTGTTTAGGACAGGTATAATTACCAACACAGAAACATGTATCATACATCAAAATGAAGCTGGTCCTCAGTGGATCACGTCCCTACTTCTCTACATAGTCACCGTTTCTCTCAATAGCAATGTTCCACCTTCGAATGAGGCATGTATCCCTGTACCGTAAAATTCTGTTAACTATTCGTTGAGCCATTTCTTCACTACAGATTTCACTTCCTCATCACTGGAATAATGTTTGCTCCAAATCCTCAAATTTCATGGGGCCGAAGAGAGGCAAACATTATTCCAGTGACGAGGGAGTTAAATCTATAGTGAATAAATTGCCCAAGGAACAGTCAACAAAAACTAGCGCTAGTGAAAAGAGGATAGACTCTTTTGCTGTCCAGCTGATACTGACAATACGCCTCTTCAACCATTTTATGACGTGGGTAATTCTAAAAATAATGTTCATCAGATCAATTTTTTTATTTACAACTTCAGACATATACAATGATATAGGGTATATAAAAATCATGAATAACTTAAAACTGGTTGACTTTCCGACTTTTTCGATAGCAATTTTGGATTCCTTGGACAAAAATGCTTTTATAAACCAATTTCTAGGAGTAGGGAAGCTCTAGAACTCATTTTACAGATAAAAATATATTACAAAAAGTCGCCATTTTTTGCAAACCCCACCAAATTTGGAGAGCTAAAAATCGACACAACTCCGCCAATTTTTGGAATTGGAAGCTCAAATTTTGAGGAATGTCTAACTTTAACATAGTCCATAGCTGTACAAAATTTCAGAAATATTGAAGGGGGTGGGTGACAATTTTACTTTTTTCTGGGTGATTTGACTTGGAATTGTCCATCTGTAGAGTAACTCTTTGTCTACTTCATGGGAATATTCAAAATGGTCTCCCCCTGTGGCGATGTATTTGCGTCTCCTTTGAACATACTTGTCAAATCCACTCTGAGAAACATGCTTTCGGCTATTTCTAGTCGTCGAGATTCTGCTGTCGATGGCTTTCCGCTATACGAGGGATTGGTAACCATTTCAAATTGAAGAGTCATTTTTAATAATAATAATAATAATAATAATAATAATAATAATAATAGTAAATGTAGACTTTGTGGTAATAGAGATGAGACTGTAAACCATATACTCTGCGAATGTAGCAAACTAGCACAACGAGAATACAAAACTAGACACGACTGGGTTGGGAAGGTGATCCACTGGGAATTATGCAAAAAATTAAATTTTGACCACACAACAAAATGGTATATGCATAAACCAGAATCTGTTCTCGAGAACAAAACGCATACATTTCTCTGGGACTTTGAAATAAAAACGGATCACCTTATCCCAGCAAGAAGACCAGACCTAGTGTTGATAAACAAAAAAGAAAGAACTTGTCAACTGGTGGATTTTGCAGTGCCAGCAGATCACAGGGTGAAGCTGAAGGAAAATGAAAAAATTGACAAATATATGGACCTTGCCAGAGAACTGAAAAAGTTATGGAACATGAAAGTGAAAATGATACCAATTGTGGTTGGTGCACTTGGAACGGTCCCTAAAGGATTGGAAAAGGGTTTGGAAAGTTTGGATATCAAAGGAAGGATTGAAACCATTCAGAACACTGCACTGCTGTAATCTGCCAGAATACTCAGAAGAGTCCTGGAGACACGAGGAGACTTGCTGTCACTCAGACTCCAGTGAAAGACCATCAGCTAACACTGATGTGAAAACTCAAAAGGAGTAAATAATAATACTTGGTTGACAAGAAGAGGAAGACTTGTCATCTCGTAGACTTTGCCGTCCCGGCTGATCACAGAGTGAAAATGAAAGAAAACGAAAAAATCGATAAATACTTAGACCTTGCCAGAGAACTAAAAAAAACTGTGGAACATGAGGGTTAAGGTCGTGCCGATTGTGATTGGGGCCCTTGGAACAATCCCAAAGGGGTTAGAAAGGAGTCTGGATGAATTAAAAATCAGAGGAAGAACCGATACCATCCAGACTACGGCATTATTGAGATCGGCTGGAATACTCAGAAGAGTCCTGGAGACCTGAGGAGACTTGCTGTCACTCAGTCTCCAGTGAATCATCGGCTTCTGCAGGTGTGAAAAACTCGAATGGAGTGAAATAATAACTACTAGCACGTATGTAAAAAATATTATAATTAATTTAACTCTCTCTCTCTCTCTCTCTCTCTCTCTCTCTCTCTCTCTCTCTCTCTCTCTCTCTCACACACACACACACACACACACACACTTTTTTCTTTCTTTCCTTCTCTTCATCTTTTCATTATGTCGGATTGCAACAGATTAGCGTTATTACTTCTGCGCACTCATCCCCTCTCTTTATTTCCCCGTAATATATTTCTTTCTTTCTAATTATATTTTTTCTGTATCGCATGTCCTTTCCCTTCCCTTTCTTTCTTTGTAATAAAACTGGAATGGTCCATTATTTAGCTGCAGTGAGGACACTCATAAAAAATACAAATTCGGTGGATAAGCGACACCAGATAATTAAGATGTACATTTCTGCATTTCATCTTAAATGATTTGAACGGTCTCAATTTTACATGATGATAACAGTCGGAAGATTAAGGAACAGTAATATAATAATAATGATAATGGAGATTGTGTGTAACCGGAACTATATTACTACTCAAGTCACAATTCCCTTAGTTATTTATGTCACATTCTCCATGATTTCTTTTTTATTTATACATCAAACTTCAATATAATTGTTTTACATTATTAATTCTGTTGACCATATCCACATGATATTTTCCACGTACTCCACTTGTACGGGTCAGGCACAAGGCCCTATTTATGTGGGACCACCCACAAGCCGAGACTCATGGGGTGGCGGGTGAAAAATTGCGTCGATCCCGTCGGCATTCCCCCTTAAGGGGGCGCCTCAGGCGCTGGGCAATAAACCCAGCCTTGCCCCTTTAAATCAAGGGGGCAGGTGTTGCCTGGGGGATGGCCCCCTGGGATCGACGCTATTAATTATATCAATGGTCCAGAGGCCGAAGCCACTGTTGACCATATCTACATACTGATAACATGCATTTGTATTTATATATACAACAAAATAGCAGTTTACTGTGTGAACGGGAAAGCTAATTTGCATATTGATATTAAAAATTTTATTTTAATAAATATGTCTAGTATTATTGATTTCTAATTGTTTGGTTTTATCTTAATGACAATTAGCAAAAATCTTGGGTATAAATCTTAAAAGAAATCCATTATCTCGAACAAATAATTGTAATTTTATTCTTTATTTCCTATTTTAACTAGATAGTTAAATTAGAAAAATTCAGCAATGAAAGACAGGAGTGAGGGATGACGAAGTTTCAGTTGTTCTAATTTTTCGATTATACCCGCCTCTGTTTTAAATCTTTTTATCTGTATTCTTATTTATTTTCATTAGCCTTTCTATCTTAATATAATATTTTATTACATTAAAACTTAACTACTTGCACCCGGTGGGTGCATATATTTGTTAGTAATAATAATAATAATGATAATGTACCCCTAACTCATAGATCCGCCCTTCCGCTGATCGTCGGCTATGCTTGATCTAGTGCGACGTTAGCCTTCGATCCGGTCCACTACTCTCCTCGCCCATCATAAGTTTAATTGATCCAGAGAGACAAGGCAGACATCTGATGAAGTCCTTCTGGGTGGATCAGATCGTTGAAAGGCTGTATAAAATATTAGACTTTAACAGAATGAAGAAAAAATACTCAACTATAGTCTTTAGTTACCGT
>CM042158.1:93974244-93979244 GCA_023376005.1 Doryteuthis pealeii | reverse complement strand
ATCAACAAAGAAAATAGATTACTGCAAATGATTTTATAAGGATGTATGAAAAGTATTTTCGTTTTTAATCGACACAGAATTAATCAAGAAGCTCACAGATAACTGTAAATAGGGATTCAAATTGATAGAATTATATTCTACTCGCGCAATTATATCTTATTATAATTGAGATTGTGAGTTTGTCTGTCTGTAACCGAAACTATATCACTACTCAAGTCACAATTCCCTTTGTTATGGACATCGCATTCTCTATGATTTTATTTTTATTTAAACCTTTATTAATAAAATTGTTTTACATTATTAATACTGGTGGCCTTATCTACATACTTCAACATGCAGTTGTATTTATATATACAACAAAATAGCGGTTTAAAGTGTGATTGGAAAGGCTAATTTGCATATTGATCTTAAAAATTTGATTTTAATAAATATATGCTTAGTATTATTGATTTCTAATTGTTTGGTTTTATCTTAATGAATATGAGCAAAAATCTCGGTGATAAATCTTAAAAGAAATCCATTAATAAGAAGAAATAACTGTAATTTCATTCTTTACTTCCTATTTCAATTAAATAGTTAAATTAGAAAAATTTAGCAATGAAAGACGGGAGTAATGGAAAATGATGGAAGAGTTAGTTTCAAAGTTGTTCTATTTTTCAATCATACCACCTCTGCTCCAAATGTTTTTAACTGCATTTTATTCAGTTTCATTAGCCTTTTTAACTCTATATGATATTTTATTATATTAAAACTTAAATACTTGCACCCGGAGGGTGCATATATTTGCTAGTGGCTATAAGATATAATACAGTTCTAAGTGACAATCGTCTATAGGTTGCAGGTTCAATCCTGACCACAGGTGATAATAACCAAGAATACTTAACATAGCTTAACACTTGTACCCTGTCATGGTTAGCGGAATGAGAACAATCTACCCCGGTGGATTAAATAAAGGGTTCGGTTCGAAGTTTCGTGAAGGCTTCCGATTACGACATGAAGGCTCCAGAGTTCGACAAGAAATACCCTAAGAAGACCGGAAGATATATATAACAATAAAGATGGGGATAAGAATCCGAAAAATTCAGATAATACAAATTATCAAGCCTCATCTAAAAAAATTTCAGGCAAATGATAGAATTATATTCTTACTAAATGGATATTGAGACGGTTTCAAATTGATAGAATTATATTCTACTTGCGCACGTAACCTCACAATACAATATTATTTTGATTTTTATTTATTTTTGTTTTTTTGGAGGAGGCAGACGTGTGTCTTAAATGTATGGCTATGGAGTGTCGTTTTTAGTTGATTTTAGTTATATATGCGTATACACAAGCGTAAAGAAAATCTTATTATAATGGAGATTGTGTGTTTGTCTGTCTGTAACCGTAACTAAATCACTATTCAAGTCATAATTCCCTTAGTTATTAACGTCACATTTACCATGAATTTATTTTTATTTAAACCTCAATTATTGATAAAATTGTTATACCTTATTAATACTGTTGAATTAATCTACATACTAATAACATGCAAGTATATTTATATATTCAACAAAATAGCAGTTTACAGTGTGAACGAGAAGGCTAATTTGCATATTGATATTAAGAATTGGATTTTAATAAATATATGCTTAGTATTATTGATTTCTAATTGTTTGGTTTTCTCTTAACGAATCTGAGCAAAGATCTCGAGGATAAATCTTAAAAGAAATCCATAAACAAGACGAAAGAACTGTAATTTTATTAAATACTTCATAATCTAACTAAATAGATAAATTAGGAAAAATGAAAGACTGGTGTGAAAGAAAATGATAGAAGAGTTAAATCTAAAGCTGTTCTATTTTTTATCATTTTCTAAATAGTTTATAATTTGATACTATATTTTATAACATCAAAACCTAAATACTTGCACCCGAAGGGTGCATATATTTGCTAGTATTAATAATAGATTACTACTCACTAGTAGTAATATATAATATATATATATATATATATATATATATATATATATATATAGTGGATAATATGGGTGCTATATTTCTAATCAGATAGTGCTCAATATCCTTGATAGAGCGTTTATATTTGAGCCAAGGTAGCGTGGACATGGAGTCAACACATCGTTACTGATAGTTTCTAGTTTGTGTGATCTTCAGACCATAGGCGAGAAACTACATTAACTCATATATATATATATATATATATATATATATATATTATATATATAGGAAAAATGAGTAAAGAAAAGAAATGTAGATGGATAAAATGAATTTAATCGATATCACTTTTAATCGATAAATATCGATTAAATTAATTTTATCCATCTACATTTCTTTTGTTTACTCATTTTTCCTCATATTGTCGGATTCAATTCCTTTTCCATTTCACACACACATATATATATATATAAAGGGGCCGGTTTAGCTCAGTCGGTAGAGCGTTCGGCTAGAAACCACAAGGTTCCTAGTTCGATACCGGTCACGGCCAACTCAGCGTATGAGTAGCACAGGGATCTCTGCGGTAAAGTAAGGAGCTGATGATAGGTGTGGCGCTCCACCTCAGATGCTAAAACAATCTCCTTGGTCTAGCGCTATTGAAAAGGGGATAGACTCCCTCGCTGACTGGCTAATACCGACTTTAGGCCGCCCCGACGACTTTAATTTAATTACTTATATATATATATATATATATATATATATATATTAATAAGTCATCCACAGACACGTGTTTCGGCATATCATGCCTCTTCAGTGTGGCTAGACACAACTATCCTTGGGTAGGGTCGAATTCAGACTGACCGCATGGTAGTCCGGTATCTTATCCCCTCGCCCTTATATATATATAACAAGATTTGGCATTGAATAAATCACGCGGTTTGATATGCCATTAAACACCAACCAACCAACCAACCAACCAAATATTTAGCCTTGATGGGTAACCAGTCTAAAAGAAGCGCAACTCTGAATTCAACCGCCCTAACAACACGTAAACAGCTTGCTACGTTGAAGAAGACACCGGGAAAAGGTATTGGCAAACTAATCTTGTGTAATGTTGACTTGCCAATCATGTGCATGTTAAACATGAAGAGTGCACGAACAGACAACGCAGCAGCAAATACTTGCATCTTCACGGATCGTGTATTTTAGAAGCACACGAGCGTACTGGCGCCGTAGAATTTGAACATGAAAGACTCGCGTCATGTTTGTACACTTATAGACCAGCTCAAGATGCTCATGTCTGGAGAAGCATAGAGAAGTGGGTATTTACTAATGAGAGTAACAAATTTACCGGCGATAAGCTGGTAGACTAGCATACTGACCATTGATCTTCGTTAAACACTCAACACTGCTAAGTGCTGATATAATCTCTGTATATGAACATCATTGTGATGGATCTTTAGATGCTGAGATTCACCGACGCATCCAGAAGGCATCTGTGGCCCATGGAAAGCTCGAAAAACGGTTATGGTCTAATACCAGCATTACCCATAAAACAAAATTGAAGGTTTGAGTGTTCTATTGTACTCTTCGGAAACATGGACTTTTTTTCGAAGACATTTGAAAATACTTGAACACTTTCCTCAGAAATGTTTGTGACGCATTTTAAACATCAAGTGGAATTCCAACACACCTAACACAGAAGTCCTAATAAGGGCAGGATGCACAAGCATTGAAATTCTTATCATAACGGCCCAAATGCGTTGGGCAGGTCATGTCGTGCGTATGAATGATGCTAGAATGCCAAAGTAACTCCTTTACGCTCAGCTGCATGATGGCAAAAGGCCACGACATAAGCCTTTGAAGAGGTATAAGGATTGCTTAAAAAACAACCTTGTAAAAATAAAAAATAAATCCTGACAATTGGGAAAAGCTGGCATTGAAGATCATTGACTGGAGAATTCATGTGGATGATGGCTGTACCAGTTTTGAGAGTGAAAGAATTGGGCATGAAAACCTCAAGCGTCAACTTCGAAATGTCACATTGGAGAGAACAGGGAAAGTTTGAAATGTCATACTTGTCGTCGAATTCTGCTTTCTAAGGCTGGATATATCAATCATAAGAAATCTCATCAGGGACAATTCATGCAAACTCCAGGAACAAACAATGTGTCTTGTGCAATCTGTAACAAACTCTGTAAGTCAGCTTCTGGTTTTAAGAGACTTATGGTCTGATCCATCTGATACAATGGGAAGGACGTCCTTCTTATGTCATATTTGCATCAAACTTTGTGAATCTGCTGCGGGTTTGATGAGTCATTTGAGGGCTCATGAGAGGAAAGGTTCTAGTGGTGGAGTTATAGGATTGTGAGGGGCTGCAGTGATCTGTAAAGATTATGCTATTGTTATCTATCTATACGAACATCATCAATATCTGGAGTAGAGTGGTAGTGACGATGAGCAGAGTCGACGAGTTCATTTCCTACGATTCAAACCACGATTAGACCACGTGCTTCCACACACACACACACACACACATACACACACACACATATATATATATATATATATATATATATATATATATATATATATATGGAGTCCTGCCAAAAGGATATCCTTGTCTACTAAGTATTTACCTCGTGGGCTAAGCAGATGCACATATGTCTTGCGTGCAAGATGCCCACCTCCTCTTCACTCTTCTGTTGAATTATTTTAGATATAAGGCATGAGGCAAACGGTCACTCCTAAATATAGACCCGTTGACTACCACGTGACCACCGAAGGCATTTCTATTGTCCAATCACTGGCACTGCTGCTGCTGCTTATGCTGTATTAATAGACCCCATTCTGAGATTATGTCATTGATACTTGGATTATCTTGGACGAAGGACTTACAAGGAATACGTTAACACTGGATTCTTATTGGCTTGCTTACTTACTTATTACATCTGGAACTAAGGATGCCGACCAGATACTTAACATCTTCTTCGGAACAAATATAGTGGACGGTGGACGGGAGAGAGACCCCAGTATAAAGGACAAGCCAAACTGCCCCTGTTC
>CM042158.1:93946744-93966744 GCA_023376005.1 Doryteuthis pealeii | reverse complement strand
AATAAACATTACTCGTTTATAAACTTGTTTTTTCAATTTTTTCTCAATATTACATACTGTCGGATTCACACACACACACACACACACACACACACACACACATCTCCCTCTCTCTCTCTCTCTCTCTCTCTCTCTCTATATAATATATATATATATATATATATATATATATATATATATATATATCGGTCGGTCTCAGCCAATCAGCGAGGGAGCCTATCTCCTTTTCATTAGCACTAAACCAAGGAGATTGTTTTGGCGTCTGAGGTGGAGCGCCACACCTACCATCAGCTATATATATATATATATATATATATATATATATATAAACTTTGTTCTACCGAACAATCAAGACTACTACAATTCTTAATATTATATGACATAGGTCACTATCAAAAGATCTCTCTCTCTCTCTCTCTCTCTCTCTCTCTCTCTCTCTCTCTCTCTCTCTCTCTCTCTCTCTCAGTTCATCTAATTCTCTTCCCTATCCTTTTCTGTATCTCGTCTTTGTTTCTCTTTTAAGTGCTTCCTTTCTTCTCTCACATAATACATCCTCCTCTCCATTTTTACCTCTCTCTCTCTCTATATATATATGGACTCTTCTGAGTATTATTTTTTTATTAGTATTATTATTTTTTTAATTAATTTTTATTTTCTATTATTTATTATTTTTTTAATTTTATAATCTTCTATTAATTTATTTTATTATTTATATCTTAACTAGTATTTTCTTTTATACATCATTATACTCTAATGTTTAAATTTAAAATCTTTTTATTTTACTTGTCTATTTATATTTTAATATACTATTCTGTTTTTTCTGTCATGTCACCTTTTTGTCTGTCTGGACACCCTAGAAATCAACTTTGAGATGTATCTCTTTTTTTCATTCACTTCCTGTTTCTATGGTTACACTCCCACACTGTTAAAAAATATATATAATTTTTTTATTATTTTTTGTTTTTGTTTGAATTTATATATATTCAGCTCTGGGTTTTTTTGTGATATGCTTGTTCATAAGTGAATTGAGACCCATCTGATGAGACGAAAATTTGGGGAGCCGGTTTAAATCAACTTAGATTTATATGGGCCCCAATTTTTGTCGAAATAAATTTATTATGGGATTACTGTATTGAGTTCTTCCTTTATTGATATATATATATATATATATATATATATATATATATATATATATATATATATATATATATATATATATATATATATATATATATCACTCAGTTCATCTAATTCTCTTCCCTATCCTTTTCTGTATCTCGTCTTTGTTTCTCTTTTAAGTGCTTTCCTTCTTTCTTTCTTTCTTTCTTTCTTTCTTTCTTTTTTTCTTTCTTTTGATCTGATGTATATACCAAACGTAATATTGTAGCACGTAGCACCTATCTTAGTTTAACCTTAAAATGCGATGTTGTCATCTTTAAAGGAGATTGGCAACTCCCTCTCAATGAATACACCTAAAAGCAACCAACCTTCTTGCATCAGAGACCTTTCAAATTAGAGCCACTTACTCTCGCGGTTTTCTTGAAACTATGATAACGACCGAGAAAAAATAGTTCAAGAACGTGAGCCTTTTACGAGTACGGAAGATGAACGGGGATAAAATTTGTTGATGAACACCGTGACAGGATGTATAATTCTAAGGAGAAACTTCCGCCTTGAAGAACTGGTTAACATTCACTTAAGCATGTCTGCATGTCTGTACGCGTGTCTGTAGGTTTCAAGTGTACTTTTATGGAAACCTGTATATTTATGACATGTAAACGTTCGTCGTATAAATTTGTGTATTCATAGAAAGAAAAAAAACGATAATTAAGTCTTGGATTTTTATATGCTGTGAAATCTATTAATAATGGAGATTCGCTTCCGGTTTCTGTCTGTAACAAAAAACTACGTCACTGTTTACGTTACTATACCCGAAATCGTCATAACATAGAATACATACACTCAAAATTTGAGCATGCAACATTAGACAGCCCTCATTGTTTTTTAAAACAAGTTTTAATAAATACATGACTGGTATTATATATCTATATATAGTTTGTTTTATTTTAATACATATTTAAAGTTTACATTTCAAATTGTTTTATTAGATACATCCCCAGTATCATATATTTAAATATAGTTTGTTTTATTTTAATAGATATTCAAAGTTAATAGAACTTAGTTTCGATTTCAAATTGTATTTTTTTTTATTTTACTCCTTTAATAAATTTGATGATTTCATGATTTATGGTTCAACCTCTCCGACATTTAATTTTTAACTTCCACCTCCTCAAGCAATATCTTTCAAAAAATTATTTTTACATCGCCCGGAGGACGTTTTTTATTTTGCTAGTTAATAATAAAATACATTCCAATTTTTCATCTCTCTCTCTCTCTCTCTCTCTCTCTCTCTCTCTCTCTCTCTCTCTCTCTCTCTCTCTATTTGCCGCCCTCTCTCTCTCTCGCTCTTTCTTTCTTTCTTTTATCCTCTCTTTTGCTCTCTCCCTCTTTTTTCTGATTTGCCCTTCTTTCTTTCTTTCTTTCTTTCTCTGTCTCTGTCTGTCTGTCTGTCTGTCTGTCTGTCTGTCTCTCTCTCTCTCTCTCTCTCTCTCTCTCTCTCTCTTTCTTTTCAGCCCCTTTTTTCTTTCTTTCTTTCTCATTCAAACTAGTTGTCATCCGCTCAACAGCTGACCTTGTGTCATACCCTGTCCGCGTCGGAGGGGTTGGGTAAATACAGACAGGACTCTTTAACCATGATTTGGCAACTGGTTTAGGAGAAGGAAAAGATAATTCAAACCAGCTGTACTCCCCTTTAACAATTTGCTTAGAAGGAAAACAATGAATGTAAACCAGTTGTAATCCGTGTAACAGCCTCACCTTGTGTCGCATCCTGTCTGTGTCGAAGAGGTTCGGTAAATATAAACAGGGCTCTTTAGCCTTGGTTCGGCAACCGGTTTAGAAAAAAAAAAAGAACAATGAATTCACAATACCATAAATCCCCGAGTACAATCCGCACTCCCAACCCCCCAAATTTAAAGGTCAAAATCCTTAGTGCGTACTATATACAAGGTTAAAAATGAAAAATATTTTCTAAGCAATGTCCGAGTCTTTATTTGCTGACCAGGGATTTTTATTCAGACGCATTTTTTTTTTCAGAGGTACAACCCTTTAAAAATCCCCCGCGTATTATACTTAAGGGTAGGCTATACTAGAGGATTTACGGTATGTGAAATATTCAACAACGGAAAAGGTTTCCACTCGAAGGTTTCAGTCAAAATGGTAATTTGAAAAGATTACGGGAATTTTTGTCTCTTTATCTGCGTTACACCAGTTCGCGTGACGTTACGGGAGTGGAGCTATTTTTAGCGCGTAAATTAAACGCTGCCAGTAGAGTTACTTTTCTGTCTAAGTATCTGATTGGACTAGTGGCGGTTGTTGTCATTCGGTCAATTCTGGAATAGCCAATAAAACTTAACGTTGATGAAGTAGGCACATTGTGAGAGTGTCAGGAGTAGGCGTATTGTGAGTGTGTTGAAATAAGAGGTTCTCGAGACTGACAGAAAGAATTACTATAGAAAAAAGAATACAGAGAAGAAAACACTTGAAAAAAAAAGCCATGAATAATTTAAGTGGGTGTTGGAAAAACCATATCAATTGAAGCGGACTGAGCAGTCGAGGAAAAGAGAGCGAAATCCCGAAACACCAAACGCCCTAAGTATCAAAAGTCTCATGATGATTGAAAGTTAGCATGCAACTTTATTTACGGGATATTAAATCCATAATATCTAATATTTGATTTTAGAACTGCTCTGCCATTTTAGCATTGAGCACCTTCATATGCCAATACTTTTCTCATTCATTCTCCATTCATATTCTATATTGCATATCACACACACACACAACACACACAACACAGATATATATATATATATATATATATATATATATATATATAAGTGTATTTAGGCAGCATTTTTTCTTTTATACAGGTTTCGTTGAATTGAACAGACAATTCCTGTCTGACAAGTCTTTCATTGATCCGTTCTAATCTTCGGGCCATCCTTCTGGTGTCAGGGTAGAACTGGTATACCAGTCCACCGAATGTTTCAACACTAGCGCTTTTGGCAATACACTTTGCCATCCTCAGGTGGGAAACGATGGAATAGTTTTCATGTCTCGTTTTTAACGAAAACGAGTAGAAGCAAGGAATTAGTGAGAGGTAATATCAATTGGTAGTGGGAGGTTTTTGAAATGGTAGTATTTTAACAAAGCAGTGGTGATTTTTTTGGAGGTGGGGCACAGGTTGTGATAAGGGGGGGGATAATGGAAGTAATGTAGGAAGAAAAATTATAAGCATTTTAGGATATGTTGACTTACTTCAAAGTTTATTTGTTTAGGGTAGTTTTTTTTTTGTTTTATATATAAAGCTTCAATTATTTGAAGTTTTTGTTTGTTTTTTTCTCTATGTAGTGTGTGTGTATTTTCAGTTAGAATTTTGCTAGTGTTGAAACATTCGGTGGACTGGTATACCAGTTCCACCCTGATACCAGAAAGATGGCCAAAGACATATATATATATATATATAATATATATATATATATATATATATATAGTGTGTGTGGGATGGTCACTGTTTCAGCTTTTGCTGGAATGGTGTACCAAAGCCAGTATTTATTGGTAGAATGCTCAATATAACATAGAGCTGTTATATAATATAATAAAATAAATATATAAAGGTTTTACATATCTATTTATTTGGTGACAAAGGAACATTCACGACCATATTGGTTTCATGCAAGGCAATCGTCAGGTGAAGATGTTTCAAATGCAAGGAAAATCGAAAAATTGCAAAAAAGTTCAGAAAATTCAATAGACATAGGATGTGTATGATTGGATGAACTGGTGTGCGTATGTATGTGGCGGTATTTTGAATGTATGTGAGTGTATATGGACAGCATAAAGGTTATGTATGCGGGGTAACTGGTCACACACATAATACATTGTTCTATGAATGTGTAACGTTTGATCAATGCGGACGTGTGAACGTTTGTATTCGTGGGTGAAGATATATATATATATATATATATATATATATATATATATATATATATATATAATTTATTTACGGGATATTAAATCCATAATATCTAGTATTTGATTTTAAAACTACTCTGCTATTTTAGCATTGAGCACCTTCATATGCCAATACTTTTCTCATTCATTCTCCATTCATTCTATATATATATATATATATGTATTGAGCACTTTGTATTTGTTTTTCACGGTCTTAACCCCTGGATTCTGTGCGCTTTCAACGATCGTACCCGTACCCACCGGTAAGCCACCACTCATATATATATATATATATATATATATATATATATATATATAAGGTAATCCAAATGACTGGTTGTAAGGGATGATTCAATTTGGGATCTTCAAAATCTCACTGTATAACCATACTGTATGCTCTTGTAGGTGCAAACATATACCCATACAAGGATTTTTATGAATCCCTAAAGAGAGCTCAATGTATAATAATCAATAAATTAGATTGTATACAGAGCAGTATATAACTTTCAAAGAAAAAGTTAACTTTCAAAGAAAAGTTGAATATATGTATATATATATATATATATATATATATATATATATAAGGAAAAATAAACAACGGAAAGAAAATGCTGAATGGATAAAATAGATTATATTTTACTAACACGTGTTTCGGCCAGGAGTTTATCTATGTACAGATGTATTCAATTTATTATTATTTTAAATATAAGATAAAATAATAAAATAGAAAACTACAAAATCTTTTAGTATACAAGGAAGAACAGTCTTTGACAGAGTAAATTCCTTAGTGGTCAATATATATATATATATATATATATTATATATATATATATATATATACTAGCAAGTACTAGCTGGGTGCAAGTATTTAAGTTCTAATGTAATAAAATATATTAAATTAGAAAGACAAATGAAACTAAATAAGAATGTCGATAAAAAGATTTGAAACAGGGAGTATAATCGAAAAATAGAACAACTGAAACTTACTCTTCCATCACTCTCGTCTTTCATTGTTATTTTTTCTAATTTAAGTATTTAGTTAAAAGAGGAAGTAAAGAATAAAATGAGTTATTTTTTCTTGTTAATGGATTTAATTTAAGATTCATTGAAGAGATTTTTGCTTATATTCATTAAAATAAAACCAAACAGCTAGAAATCAATAATATTAAGCACATATTTATTAAAATGACATTTTTAATATCAATATGCAAATTAGCCTTCCTGTTCACACTGTAAACTGCTATTTTGTTGTATATATAAAAATAATTGCATGTCGTTAGTGAGTAGATATGGTTAACAGTATTAAAAATGTAAAACAATTTTATTAATAATATAAATAACATCATTGAGAATGTGATGTCAATAACTAAGGGAATTGTGACTTGAGTAGTGATATAGTTTCGGTTACAGACAGAAAAACACACAATCTCCATTATAATAAGATATTTAAAATAGAAACTAGAAGGTAATTGACAATACAATGGAATAGGTGTTGAAAATGATGTTTATTTACCTGTTTCCTGAATATTTTTGGGATAAATCCCATCTAAATTAATTAAGTATTGAACAGGCTTATCACTGCTCAACTTCAGTGATCTAACAGGAACCAATGTTTTCTGTGGGACTTAAAATAGGGTAACTGCATCGGCCGATGTGCCCTGTGTTTTTTTTTATTTATTTGTTTTTTTTAATAGGAACCCATTATTAAAAAGGACAATTCAAACCATTAAAATTCTTATTTTAATAGGAACCCATTATTAAAAAGGCTAGATTAGATTTTTTTATAAGAAATTTTTTTAATAAATTTTTTTATTTTTTTATAAGAAATTTTTAATAATTGTAAGTAATTGTTAGTAAATTGTAAGTAATAAATTTATTTATTTTTTAATTTTTAATAATTGTATTTTTTAATTTTTAATAATTGTAAATAATTGTAAGTAAATTGTAAGTAATAAATTTTTTTATAAGAAATTTTTTTAATAATTTTTTTTATTTTTACAAGATTTTTTTTATTTATTTATTTTTTTTTTAATAGGAACCCATTATTAAAAAGGACAATTCAAACCATTAAAATTCTTATTTTAATAGGAACCCATTATTAAAAAGGCTAGATTAGATTAGATAAAAAAACAAAAAAAATACCCAATATGAGTCTAGGTAAAAATCATACATAAGGTAGATATTCTAGCCAAAATAAGAAATTAGGTTTATAAGTTCCCAAAATTCACACTGCTATGGTTAGCAGAAAGAGAACAGAATACACCCGTGTATTGAATAAAGGGTTAGGTTCAAAGTTCCGTGATGGCTCCCGAGTTCAAAAAGAAGGTACCCGAGTTCGAGAAGGTTCCCGAGGGTAAATCGGCCGAAACGTTGTACAGATAACTATGATGATGAGGACAATAGTCCGAATAACGCAGATAATACAAAAATTATTATTATTATAAGCAAAAATGTATAAGCAAGAATGTATACAAAAATTATTATCATTACTAGTACAAAATTTAAAAAACACCCTCCGGGCGATGTAAAAGTAGATTTTTTAAACATATTGCCTGAGGGGTGGGAGTAAAAAATTCAATGTCAGCGAGTTTGTACCCTAAGTAAGTAAAATCATCAAATTCATTAAAGGATTAAAAATAAAACAATTTGAAATATAAACTTTAAATATGTATTAAAATAAAACAAACTATATATAGATATATAATACCAGTCATGTATTTATTAAAACTTGTTTAAAAAAAACAATGAGGACTGTCTAATGTTGCATGTTCAAATTTTGAGTGTATTTATTCTATGTTATAACGATTTTGGGTAATGTGACGTAAGCAGTGACGTAATTTTTGTTACAGACACAAACCAGAAGCGAATCTTCATTATTAATAGATAAGCAAGGCACGGAGAGGGGTGAGGCAGAGTGTAGAGTAGCCTTGACAGCAAAGAGAGTCAGAAAGAGAGAGAAAAGCCAGCAACCCCAGAAAGCATCACAGTTTGTATGCATTCAGTGTACCAAAGACTGTCACTCAAGAATTGGCCTGCTGAGTCACTTGCTCAGATGCAGATTTTTTTAAAAATTGGACACTACGCCATCGTCCTTAGTAGACGGAAAGGATAAAACAACAACAAAATTATAAGATTAAATTGTAAAAATATAAATTCTTATTACAGTTTGTCTTTTTTTTTTTTTTTTTCTATTAATATACATGTCGGCTTTTTAAAGTGTTAGAACCTTTAAGGGGCGGCCAAATAAACATCCACCCCGGGTAGCACTTTCGCTAGGTACGCCATTGAATGTAAGAGTTGAATGAACTGATTAGATGACACGTCACTACACTGAACGCGAATGTCTTTTCCTTGAAATTCACATGTGAAGTGAGTGTACAAATCCTCAATAATAAATCATTCATTAATCTATCTATATATATATAAAGGGCAGTTGGTATGTATGTATGTCCGGAGGAAACTATGAAAATAAAACAATTAACGACAAAGTATATATATAAACATTCACTATCATCATATCTTGGTTTTTGAGCAAAAATAATGAAGATTTGATTTATATTCACGAAGATAATTAAAAAATAAAATTTAAATGATAACAGTATGGAATTTTTTTTTGTTTGAGAGTTTGAAAAATTAGGCTGACAAAACCTGATTTTCCAAACAGTCATTTGTGCAAACACTGGATGCTGCGCTGAGGACTTACAGGGAGTGATGACTGATAGGGATCGATGGTGAGAGTCATGGGAATATGTGCTGTCGGCATGACTTGGTGATGATTTGAAATTTAAAATTGAAGTTTTAAAAGTGTGTAACCAAGAATAAAACTGTATTTTACATATAAACTTTCAAGTAAACAAAGGACGCAATAGTAATCCTGTAAGGGACTCCTAACTCTGGACTCATTCATCTCGAAATTAGATTTACGTTGTTATTGACGCAGGTTACCAACTTTATTGAAGTGGTTCTGGATTGTTTTCTGATGCATTAATATTATTCAACACTCAGCTCGTAGGTGTGTATCCCATTCCTTTGTGACGCGGTGGGAAGAGCATGGACTTTCCCAGCGGTCACTAGTCTTTCCTCGTAATATCCGGACTTTTACGGAAGTGTACAGACATAAATATATATATATATATATATATATATATATATATATATAATATATATATGAGATTTATCCAAAACTTGGTAGTAAGGGATGATTCTATATGTGATTTCTAAGATCTACTGTACTAATATTGATGATCCAGTATGTATAAATACAGCGAATCTTTAAATCACTGAAGAGAGCTCAATGTAAAATAACCTTTTAGATTATATACAGAGCAATATTTATCAATAAAGGAAGGAAGAACTCAATACAGTAATCCCATAATAAATTTATTTCGACGAAAATTGGGGCCCATATAAATCTAAGTTGATTTAAACCGGCTCCCCAAATTTTCGTCTCATCAGATGGGTCTCAATTCACTTATGGACAAGCATATCACAAAAAAACCCAAAAAGCTGAATATATATAAATTCAAACAAAAACAAAAAATGAAAAAAATATACATATTTTTAACAGTGTAGGATTGTAACCATAGAAACAGGAAGTGAATGAAAAAAAGAGATACATCTCAAGGTTGATTTCTAGGGTGTCCAGACAGACAAAAAAGTGACAGGACAGAAAAAAACAGAGTAGTATATTAAAATATAAATAGACAAGTAAAATAAAAAGATTTTAAATTTAAACATTAGTGTATAATGATGTATAAAAGAATTTAAATCAACTTAGATTTATATGGGCCCCAATTTTCGTCGAAATAAATTTATTATGGGATTACTGTATTGAGTTCTTCCTTCCTTTATTGATATAATATATATATATATATATATATATATATATATATATATATATCCGAAAAATATTTTTAATTTAACTAAGGAATTACATCGACTTAGTAAACTTAGGGTAGGGCCTGAAGAAATCATTTCAATTTGATTGAAACCATGGTAGACCCTTTATTTTTCCTCTAATAATAATATCATTAGTATTATTACTGCTATCTGTTTTTAATATATTATGCACTTTTGTATTATTTACTGATACCACTGCGACAGAAAAGTTAAAGCGGCAATTGGATACTATATATATATATATATATATATATATATATATAATCCAAAAGTCCAGAGAAGAAATCTTCCTTACGACATAGGTTTTTTTTTAAAAACAACTTGTCGCAGTTTGAGAGCTCAATGTGTGCTCTTATTTTTAGAGTCACAGAGCAAATTTATAATTAAATAAATAACAAAAGACTTAGAGATCCTGCATTATAGACTATTTCAGGGAGCTTAGACAAAAATGTCTAATTCTTCCGACTCATCAGATGCGAATGATGAATTCTTTATTTTTAAGGCATTTGAAAACAGATTTTTTCCCTTCCTTTTATGAATAAGTGAACAGAGGTGGCCCTGAATTCTGAATTAATTGACTTAACAGTAACTCCTAACAAATTACTGACAAGCGGTCAGATATCTTTGGTTTTATTATTATTGTTTATTATTATTTGTATTTTTATTCCTATTTTTATTCACATCTTTTATTACTCTACAGCTGAGCAGGACAGGACAATTTAAAAGGAAGGGGAAAAAAATCTGTTTTTGGTATTATTGATTTCTAATTGTTTGGTTTTATCTTAATGAATATGAGTAAAAATCTCTTCAATAAATCCTAAAAGAAATTCATTAACAAGAAGAAATAACTGTAATTTTATTCTTTACTTCCTATTTTAACTAAATAGTTAAATTAGGAAAATTTAGCATTGAAAAACGGAAGTGATGAAAGAGTAAGTTTCAGTTGTTCTATTTTTCGATTATACCCCTCCGTTTCAAATCTTTTTATCTGAATTCTTAATTAGTTTCATTAGCCTTTCTGATTTAATCTAATATTTTATTACATTTAAACTTAAATACTTGCACCCGGAGGGTGCATATATTTGCTAGTAACACTAATAATAATAACAACAACAATAGTTAGAATAAAATAAACAAATAACAAAATACAACCCCTATATAAATAGAATACAAGCTTAATGGAACAAACTAATGTTGTATTGTTCTTGTACAACCCCTGTAGATGGCCCGTGACAGGCCAGAAAGTATTCGGGAAATAATCTATAGCAAATACATCAGCCAATTTTCGCCTGATATAGTTACATAAATCCGGCATTCGAAAGGACCTGGAACAAGATTTGCAGACAGAAAATGACTGTTCAACAATATATATATATATATATATATATATATATATATATATATATAATATGATATAATATAATATAATAAATATATAAAGGTGTTACATATCTATTCATTTGATGGCAATAGAACAGTCACAACCTTAGGTTTCATGCATGCAAAATCGCATGCATTCATCAGGTGACGTTGATCCGAATACAAGGAAAATCGAAAAAATCGAAAAATTCAAAAGGTTTTTACGGGCATATATATATATATATATATATATATATATGTGTGTGTGTGTGTGTGTGTGTGTGTGTGGGTGGGTGGGAGATTATGTGCTTAATTAAAGTCATACCTAATTTTGTTAATTAATTATAACTAAATGAATTAGGCGTGCATATCGGTTTAAATGTAAAGCGTAAACAAATCGAGAAAAAATCATCTCTGCATGTACATTTCAGCCCCAGAGATGACTTTTTCTCGATTTGTTTACGCTTTACATTTAAACCGATATGCACGCCTAATTCATTTAGTTATAATTAATTAACAAAATTAGTTATGACTTCAATTAAGCACATAATCTCCCACAAATTGTCGGCCTTTGCCATTTCAAACACATTGTTTGACTACTTCATATATATATATATATATATATATATATATATATACATATATATATATATATATATATATATATAATATATGTGTGTGTGTGTGTGTGTGTGTGTGTGTGGACACAGGACCGCTGTAACAGCTGGAGCAGCAGAAATAATGAGGGTACATTATTTATTCTGATTAAATGTCGCAATGTACAGTGACTTTCAAAGTTACTGTATTAATTAAAAATTAATTCGATACCTGAAATTTAATATCTAGAAAGCGACTTGCAATCAGACCAACTTCCGATACGTGGGTGTGTCTCTATTACTTTGTACTAGGCCTAACCCAATTATCAAGCTCCCTGTCGTCATGGCTTAGAATGAGTTGACTGCATCCCCTGCAGAGAGGTAATAACTATTACCTAACCATCCACCCAAACAGGTGACCTGCGTATGACCCTCTACTGCATCCAGTGGTGAGGCTCCAGTTCTGGAGCTCTCAGGAGGGTGGAGTACTGCTGGAGCGCTGAGGAGTATGGAGTATTGTTGTATACTGTATCAATTGACAGCGCTGGTGTGTAGTACACTGGATTAAAACCAACGCAGGTATACAAAAGAAAGCTGGACTTTATTTTCTTCCTCGGTTGGTGTAGATGAAAGGAGGTGTGCGCCGGCTTGGATGAGTGGTGGAATGAACCGTAGTTATAACAAGTCTCTTCTTCGGAGAGTCGACGGGAGTGATTGACCTTAGCGGCCACCAAAACTCAACTGCCGAACTCTCCGTCTAACCGTCACTTTTTCAATTTTACCCAGCATGCCCTGGTCTATTCAAATTACACCGGAACTGTACTGCGTGACCTGCAATCCTAGATTTGTCACCAGTCAATAGGAAGTCCTTTGTTATCCTGCTATTGTTGTTTTTCCGGACAGTTCGTTTGACCCGGTCAGTAGTAAGCCTCAGATCTTACTCACTCTTCCTCTTTATTCGATCCAGACTTCTGTCTGGAACATCCTTTGTTTCCAAATTCTCTTGTCTTTTTTTAACTTCTTTTCGCGCCAAAAGAATTGAAACAATAGTTAATCTGCAACAGTATTACTTTATTACTCCCAGGTCAACTCTTAATCACAGTGATGGTAACTATTATAATCCCATCTATTGGAAATTATTAAAAGAAGCTACAGCATTTAGCGAAATTTGTTAAAGGTTTTCACTTCAATTTTTTTGAAATTTTGTCCAGGTGTGGACTATCTTAAAGTTAGCCAATCCCTAAAATTTGAATTTCCAATTCTAAAAATTGGCGGAGTTATGTTGACTCTAAAAATAACTCTCCAAATTTGGGTGCAGTTGGCGAAAAATGGCGACTTTTTGTAATCTATTTTTGTCTGTAAAATGAGTTGTAGAGCTTCCCTACTCCTAGAAATTGGTTTATAAAAGCACTTTTGACCAAGAAATCTAAAAATGCTATAAAAAAGTCTTAAAGTTAACCGATTTTAAGTTATTAATGATTTCTATTTTCGAAAATTTTAACTGATATAGGTTCGGTTCTGAGCAAATATCAAATTATCTTTTTGGTACAAATAATGTTCAATATATATGAAATAATAATAGAAAAAAATTGTCATAGATGAAGTGCCACATCGGGATATTGATCTTGCTAGGAAAAAATCAGAAATAATCAATAACTTAAAAATGGTTGACTTTAAGACTTTTGATGGTAGTTTTTTAATTCCTTGGTCAAAAATGCTTTAATAAACCAACTTTTAGTTGTAGGGAAGCTCTAGAACTCATTTTAAAGACAAAAATAGGTTACCAAAAACCGCCATTTTTCGCCAATCCCAAAATAGGAGCTAAAAATCGGCATAACTCCACCAATTTTTGGAATTGGAAGCTCAAATTTTGGGGATTGTCCAATGTTAACATAGTCTACACCTGTAAAAAAATTCCCCAAAAATTGGAGGCGGTGGGTGACAATGTTACTTTTTTCTGGATGATTTGACATGAAATTATCCTGCCGTTATCGTTGCCTTTAGTCCATCTTTGGCCCCAAATAATAATAATAATAAATTGGCGCAATAATAGATTGTTTAACTCCCCAGTTTGCAATCCCTTGATTATCATGTGTCAGGCCCGGTTGAGCTAGATATAATTGAAAACGAGCAAGTGACATTTTCAAACCCTTCAGTTTTTCTGTGGCCACTGTGTGCGCGTGTGTGTGTGTGTGTGTGCATATATATATATATATATATATATATATATATATATATATATATATTATGTAATGTAAAGATTTTGAAGGCAATTTACAATGCAATATGTGTTGAATTTATTTAACTTTTTTTTTTTTTTTCAAAACTAAATATTTTCGGAAGTAAAATTCCATCTTCAGAGTTATTGAAAGTTGAAAGTATTGAAAGTACCAGGTGATTTTTTAATATAAAAATCACCTGGTACTTTCAATACTTTCAACTTTCAATAACTCTGAAGATGGAATTTTACTTCCGAAAATATTTAGTTTTGAAAAAAAAAACAAAAGTTAAATAAATTCAACACATATTGCATTGTAAATTGCCTTCAAAACCTTTACATTATACATACACACAATGCTTCAATGATACTATAAAGAAACAAACTTTATATATATATATATAATATATATATATATATATATATATATATATATATATATATATAGTGAGAGAGGATGCTGTCCACCCATATGTATCATTAAAGCAAACAGAATTATATAACTTAATTTAGTTTCAACAAGTTGTGGATTTTTATTAGTTTTAGAAATTTTTTTTAACTAAAGTTCCTCTTGAATAGACTGCAGAATTTTAAAAATGGTTTTACAATTAAAATTTGTACAGAACTTCCGTTTTCAAAATTAGTTTGTTGATTTATTTTGAATTAAAAAAACCCCCAAAAAAATCAATTTTATAAAACAGTTTCTTTGAGAATAGATATCAACAAAATTAGCTGTATAATGGATACATATTCAAATAATACTTTTATCTTTTTCTTTTTTTTTTTTTTTTTTTTTATTGACTATGCTAATATGATAAGGATCTGTGTTTCATATCTCAATATAATGGATACTGAATTATTGCAAAAGGAGGGGAATGTAAAGAAGTTGGATTTCAATACTTAAAGCAAGAACAAATGTCTTTTTCAGCTGTTATATTTAAGCACTTAAAGAATTTATTGCTAAAATTATTGCTATTACAAAACTAACAAAAGGCTAGAATGACGACAGCATTTACCAATTTAAACATGGCGACCGTGAGAAAGGTTTGCAGGAAATTGTGAAGTCGTCCAGAGGCCGAGATTGAATTTTTAAATGTGAATTTGATTGGCCCAATCTATTATTTGATATGTAGTGTAGAATAAATTAAAAATGGCCACGAATGAGCGTTGAAAGTCATCTAAGTTTCATTGATGTGTGAGGATCTCGTGTTACATAATTATGGATCCCTAATATCTTTTTAAGGTAGTATAGAAATCCTTATGGCGATCAGTACAGCTGATGGCCTTGAGAGTGAGTGACAATGGTTGACCTCACTCTGACCTTGCCTTGCGGGATAGACCGTGAGAATCGGAAGGCAATAGAAAGCCCCTTCCGGTTTAAGGTGTAAGCAACTCAGGCGGTTACAGTTAGGACTTAGAAGCGAAGCTAGCAAGATGTGAGCCTCACTGCGTGATTGTCTGGTCTGGGGTTCTACGAATAAAGTAACATCAAAAGTAAATCGAAGTCTTGTTGTTATTACTAAAAGTTATCAATGACACAAGGCTTCTGATAAGGAACGATCCCCAGCAGGAACCAGACACGGAACCCTCAATAGAAGACCAGACGAGACCTGTAGAAGATATACCAGATCCGGCCAGAAGAATAGACGACTAGAGTAAGAAGACGTAAGAAAGTATATAACGTATAGATATTTAGTGCCGTCCAAGAAAAGGCACTACGTAACACTCGGGGTCGTATGGAAATGTTGCTCTGACTGGATTAAAAATTAATACAAAACGGGATAGATAAATGTTTTAAGGAAAAAAGTCTTTGTAGATAGTTTTGGGGCTACTATATTGAGAATAAATGTTGTCACGTACTGTGTAGAAAATGTATGCAACAGTTACGCAGAAAGACGCACCGGGTGCGTGGAGCCTCTGTGAAACCATAGAATGTAGAAGGGTCTGTGTAACTGGTACATAGATTGCCTGTGGCTGGGTCCGAGCCCCCTAGTCCTGATGGACAGGCACAGTTTGTGTGTTAGCTCTGGCGGCTGGAGAGTCTAAGAGAAAGAGAGTTTAATTTTGGCAACACTGCTTTTATATATTACAAGTCGCAACGCCACCTAACGGAAAACTGTAGCAAGGAAGGGGAAAATAACCTCAACAATTGTAAAATTGGAATCTTGAACGAGTGACTATCGAAATGAATTGATAGATAAAACTAATTACGACGGATAAGTGTAATAAGTAATTGAGAGTTACCTACCTATTCATGATTGTCTCCCCTTTCGGAGAACTCTTTAGTAACTACTAATCTATTTAAAGTCACAATAATTGTAACAATTATTCTAAGCAGAACAAAGTCTTGCGTTGTTATCTTTTGTCATTAAAATAAGTTGAATTTGTACCTAAAAATAAGAAAGAACAAAATTTGAATCTGACTATGATGTTGCAGTCCAGCGTGTTAGCCACTACATCACTGGGACTACCTCTGTAAATGCTAGAGAATTGTCTTCCTTGCTTTGCCCGGCTATCCTATTGCGTAGGTACAAGACACCGTTGACACCGGTAAAAGTCACGTGTTTGCGTTGCGCTGGATTTCGAATTCATTTAGCAGCAGAATATCGTAAATATCGTAATATAATTAGATGATTATTTTTTCCCAAAATGCAACGTCGATGGTTATATATTTCAGAAAGCTGTTTATGGTCTATACCAATGTTGTATATACACGAGAGCGAGAGACAGACAGAGAGAGAGAGAGAGAGAGAGGAGAGAGAGAGAGAGAGAGGGGAGAGAGAGAGAGAGTTGAGACTTAGTTGTTGCTTCACTTCTTTTTACTACTTCTGGCTTATCGTCTGGTTGCTATCTTCTTCTAACTGCTTCTTCTAACGGCTAACTTTTTAGTCATGCATTAATGGTCTGCTATCTAGTTTCCTAACCATTACACATACGAGGTGTCTTAGTTGATTTTAAGTTAGATTCCAACTATATCAGACATGTGTGTGGCCTGTAAAGCAACATGTTGAATTCACTAACCAGTTTTTAAATAAAGCTCTGTAATTCATCTGATACTGTTAAATTTAAAAAAAAAAACAAAAAAAAAACTTACAACAACCGTTCTTCCTGGTAGTAAGACCAAACTCGAGTAATAAAATGAATGTAATATAATAAGGAGAGCTCTATTGCATTGGCTGGAGGTCAGGTGACAAGTACAATAAAACTATGGTCATCAAGAGGCGAGTCATGTGCCGATCGGGATTTGATCAACCCCGATTGGTCCCTGGGCGAGGAAATACGTTGTTAAAGACCAGAAATTTCCAATGATCCAAGGATTTAACAACGCTGATGACTTCGGTCATGAGTTTTCTTATATATTCTTCTTACACTTCACAATTGAAAAAAAGAATCAGGGGTTGAAAAATACTAACTTGCTGCAGACAGTAAAGGGTTAAGATTCGCGGCAACACATACGCGTTACGGTGGTGCAAAGTCTAAAACCATTGGGTAAAAAGTCGATCATCAAGCAACTGATAAAAGGGACGGACACGGAAGCCGAAATTATCAAAAGCTCCACTGTTCCTTTCATCTCGGTGATCGGCTCTTGTAAGAGTCAGTCACGTGCCTCGCCCACAGACACTGAGAATTGAGATTTCTTTGTCTGAAAATTCCATAAAAGAAACCAGATTTTTCAGAGTCAGATGAACTCCAGGGCGAGTTCAACAAAGATATGACGTTGAGCTGTTCTAGCCTCCGTCTCAAAATGTCGAAATGTTAAAGTCAACTTATCTTGTCCCATATATATATATATGGGACAAGGAGGCTCAAACTTACCTGATGCGAAGAGACTTGCGATGTCTCGCCTGCCCAGTTGGAGCCACCATTTGCGTATCACTGAACGCGCATGCGTGGTTCTAGCTCATTTCAAACAACCATCATTTATTTGCATGCGAGCTCGTACAACATAATAAAAGAGGCCGCATCGGAGATCAAAAGTTTGATCTCGGGATTTTGAGCTGTTCAAGGGACCGGATTTTTCACGGCTATTTACAGCATCTACATTTCTGGTTCAATTTCAAGATGGGTTGATTTTATAAATCCTCTATTTACAACATTACACACACACACACACACACACACACACACACACACACACACACAAACAAACAAACATATATATATATATATATATATATGAAGTAGAAAAACAATCTGTTTGAGATGGCGATAGCCGACAATTTTTAGGAGATTATGTGCTTAATTGAAGTCATACCTAATTTGTAAATTAATTAGTTATAATTAAATAAATTAGGTACGACTTAATGAATTAAGCACATATTCCCCCCCCCCAAAAAAAATATATATATAGGTACTTTGACTTACGAGTGTCCCAACTTCCAAGTTTTCTGAGTTATAAGTCGATACGTACATACCAAACCTTCTTTTATAGATATAGAATACTACCCACACCTCGGCGTAATCAGGATGTGACACAAGGTCAATTTCTTTAGCGGAGTTTATGGCTTTGAATTCAGAGTTCTACTTCTCATAGACTAGTTATCTAGCGAAAGTTAAAGAGCCCAGACAGCCCTACTATTTACCCATAGCTGGAGGGAGACTGGGTGGAAGCATACCTTTCCCAAGGGTATTAGCGCTATGTGAAATGTAAACAGCCTCGTCTTGGATTTGAACTCGGTTCGACAATCCCATTTCCTACAACAATAAACGTTTCGCCTCGAGACATGGTAAGACAACTTTAGTTTACCGTTTACTTCTCGGTTCCAGCCAAAAGTGGTTGAGTCAGCACCCCCCCCCCGGCCGCCAATACCCCGTCCGTCCCATCCACATCTATAGCAGCGTGCCTGCAGGGGATGAAGCTACATTTAGACACCACGCCCAAGCACATTTGGTATAAAAACGAAAAGTCAAAACCACGTGACTATCGAGTAATGTGATAAATTGTAAAATATAAATAAGTGAAGACTTTTTTTTTTTTAAATGAAGCTGTCGTTCCTCAAGAGAACCGAGTGGGTGTGTCTCGATACACGCATTCTGATTTGTCAGATTCTATTCACTATTATTTTGTTAACGAAGAACTTTGTAAATAATGTCAGGAGTAGGTTGCAAGTGCGTTATCCCCAATGAGGTAGGCTTATGATCAGGTCATGTTAAAAACACCGGTCTTTCGCAATATCGAAGCTAAGCAGCGAAGAGCCTGTTCAATACTTAGGTGACCACATCAGCCAAAAGTGGAAGAAGATCTACTAAACAGATCGAAACACTGCAGCGTTGGCTGAATAAACATCACTCATTTTATGAATCTGTGTTTTTTTCAATTTTTCACGACACAGACACAGAAACACACACACACACACACACACTCACACACACACACACATATATATATAAGCAATTTGTGGCCTGTGTGCCATATCTAAGCAAAGCTTGATAACTTAGAACAAAGTCACGCTTAAAAACATACGTTCCTGATAGATCATCGAGGTCAAGCATCGATGAGCCTGTTCAATAATTAGATGGGTAACCATTTAGACAACAGCAGGTACTGTAAGAAACCTGTGGCCTAAGCAAAACTTAATTCTTTTGGAAGTCCATCGCAGACGACGATGACGTCACTCGATTTGTCTTCATTTGTGGCCCATTAGTCCAATTCTAGACTTGCAGATGCGGTCACACACATTTCAGGTGAAATTCCCATCTACATTTTGTTGTTCATGACGACGAAGACGTCGCTGCTCTGCAGTCCTGTTTATCACATAATTGAGCTGCTTAACGCCTGTGCAGCAGTCGTCTCGCCAACCCTGTCTTTCGGAGGCCAGATCTTGAAGGTGTGATGTTACATTTCTTCAGCGTTG
>CM042158.1:93929244-93941744 GCA_023376005.1 Doryteuthis pealeii | reverse complement strand
AGTTGGTATACGGACAGTTCCGCAAATAGGTTGATTTTGGTTTAATTAATTAATTATATCCCTTGATCAGTAAAATCATCAACCAAATTTGGTGTGTTTTCTTAGTGAGAAGAATATTAAGGTGTATGCAAGATTTCGAATCTGTGTGTCCTCCCCTTTTGGAGTTATACGTCGACACGTACATACCAAACTTCCTTTATATATATATAATATATATATATATATATATATATATATATATATATATATATATATTATTAGTAAGGAAAAAAGCTTAAAAATTGGCTATAATGCGGTTATGGTACCATTTCCACTCATAGGTATCAGAATATAATATATATATATATATATATATATATATTATATAGGTTATTTCCTATAATTCCAACCTAAGAAAAGGGGAACGGCTCTGAATGAATTTTCTCTGTTAATTAATATACGCATTATTTTCCCATTAAACTAACCTAACCCTAACCCTAGCCCCGTCTTCTTTTTTCCTAGTAGATCAATAAATAAATAAATAATTTATCAGTATTCCTTTTAAGTTGGAGTTATAGGAAATGACTTAATTTTCAAAATTAGGTATGACTTCAATTAAGCACATATCCTCCAAATATATATATATATATATATATGAAAAATAGATGGAAATTATCCGACAGTATGAAATTTAACATTTTTGAAAAACAAATGATGTTATAGAATTGCTGACAGAAATCTGTTTCGACAGCTCAATAGATCGGTCATCATCAAGAGCAACATATGAGAGAAAAGACGGGGAAAAATACCGTTAGAAGACAGTGTACAAACAAACGCTAATATTCAATGCTGGAATTTTTATTTTCAGCAATTAATATAACATCATTTGTTTTTTTCAAAAATGTTAATTTCATATTATATATATATTTATTATATTATATATATATATATATATATATATATATGAATAAACACGGAGTACTTCTTTATTATTTGAATCTGTGTCTTTTCCAGTCGTCTTACGATCTTTTCTCGTGTTTGGATCGAATTGAAATAGGATATTTCGCATACTGTTAGAACTAAAACCAACTCATATACCCCACGAATACGACTGAGGAAGTAGTCGAAAGCGCTGGGCTAACAGTATGGGAAATATCCTATTTCAATTCGATCCAAACACCAGAAAGATCGTCAGGATTCAAATAATGAAGAAAATGTAACTCCGTTTATTCATAACATATTGAAAAATAACTTGCTGCCAGAATAACACAACAACACAACACACACCACACACCACACACACACACACACATATATATATATATATATATATATATTATATATATATATATATATATTTTATTGTGTTTTCATTTTTTCTAATTCTTCTAAATCTCATTTATCGTCTCTTAAACTGCAATATTCATGCCTATTAGTAGTAATTTTTTAACAGTGTGCTAATGCATTCTTTCTCATCGTTGGTTGGTTAGTTGGTTTTATGGCATATCAACCATTATTGGTTAATTTATTCCGAAATCAGTTAATGCTTGGTTATTTTTTGTTTATGTTAATTATAGGCTATTTAATACCAAAGTTTTTTTTTGGTAAATATTTTTTGTTTGATTTCCGTTTTATAAACTGGTAGAAATAATTTTTTGATTAACTTTACTAGCAAATATATGCACCCTCCGGGTGCAAGTATTTAAGTTTTTAATGTATGAAATATCGTATTAAATTAGAAACGCTAATGAAACTAAATAAGAATGCAGATAAAAAGATTTGAAGCAGAGGAGGGTATAATCGAAAAATAGAACAACTGATTACTCTTCCATCACTGCTCGTCTTTCATTGTTATTTTTTTCTAATTTAAGTATTTAGTTAAAATAGGAAGTAAAGAATAAAGTGACACTTATCTTTTCTTGTTAATGGGTTTCATTTAAAGATTAATTGAAGAGATTTTTGCTTATATTCATTAAAATAAAACCAAACAGTTAGAAATCAATAATACTAAGAGCATATAATTTATTAAAATCACATTTTAATATCAATATGCAAATTAGCCTTCCCTATTCACACTGTAAAACCTCTATTTTGTTGTATATAAATATACAACTGCATGTTATTAGTATGTAGATAATGGTCAACAGTGTAAGTAAATGTAAACAATTTATTAATAATTGAGGTTTAAATAAAAATAAAATCCATGGAGAATATGATATCAATAACTAAAGGAATTGTGACTTGTATAGTATATAGTTTCGGTTACAGACAGACAAACACACAATCTCCATTATAATAAGAAGATGCGTATAATAAATTGAATAAATAACTTCATGTGTATTAATAAACTGGTGATTATGTTAGATTTTTCATTTAACTTCATATGTTAATAATAACTGGTAGAATAATTTTTATTAACTTTACCAAGTACAAAATAAAAAAAACACCCTCCGGGCAATGTAAAAATAGATTTTTTGAAAACATATTGCCTGAGGGGTGGGAGTAAAAAATTCAATGCCTGCGAGTTTGTACCCTAAGTAAGTAAAATCATCAATTATTCATTAAGGATTAAAAAATAAACAATTTGAAATGTAAACTATAAATATGTATTAAATAAAACAAACTATATATAGATATTAATACCAGTCATGTATTTATTAAAACTTGTTTTAAAAAAGACAATGCGGACTGTCTAATGCTTGGCATGTTTCAATTTTGAGTGTATTATTTCTATGTTATGAGATTTTGGGTAAAGTTGGCGGAGTGGCTTATTGTCGGCATCTCAACAAACAAATTTACAGATGAAGTTAATAAAAAATCTAACATAACCACCAGTTTATTAATACACATGAAATAATCTATTCTAATTTATTGATGCATATCTCTATTAATAATGGAGATTCGCTTCCGGTTTTTGTCTGTAACAAAAATTACGCCACCGCTTACGTCACATTACCCAAAATCGTCATAACATAGAATAAATACACTCAAAATTTGAACATGCAGCATTAGACAGTCCTCATTGTTTTTTAAAACAAGTTTTAATAAATACATGACTGGTATTATATATCTATATATAGTTTGTTTTATTTTAATACATATTTATAGTTTACATTTCAAATTGTTTTATTTTTTAATCCTTTAATGAATTTGATGATTTTACTTACTTAGGGTACAAACTCGCAGGCATTGAATTTTTTACTCCCACCCCTCAGGCAATATGTTTCAAAAATCTATTTTTACATTGCCCGGAGGGTGTTTTTTTTTTTTGTACTGGTAAAGTTAATAAAAATTATTTCTACCAGTTTATTATACATATGAAGTTAATGAAAAATCTAACATAATCACCAGTTTATTAATACACATGAAGTTATTTATTCTAATTTATTGATACGCATCTTCTATTATAATGGAGATTGTGTGTTTGTCTGTCTGTAACCGAAACTATATTACTATACAAGTCACAATTCCTTTAGTTATTGATATCATATTCTCCATGATTTTATTTTTTATTTAAACCTCAATTATTAATAAAATTGTTTTACATTACTTACACTGTTGACCATATCTACATACTAATAACATGCAGTTGTATTTATATATACAACAAAATAGAGGTTTACAGTGTGAATGGGAAGGCTAATTTGCATATTGATATTAAAAATGTGATTTTAATAAATATATGCTTAGTATTATTGATTTCTAACTGTTTGGTTTTATTTTAATGAATATAAGCAAAAATCTCTTCAATTAATCTTAAATGAAATCCATTAACAAGAAAAGATAAGTGTCATTTTATTCTTTACTTCCTATTTTAACTAAATACTTAAATTAGAAAAAATAACAATGAAAGACGAGAGTGATGGAAGAGTAATTTCAGTTGTTCTATTTTTCGATTATACCCTCCTCTGCTTCAAATCTTTTTATCTGCATTCTTATTTAGTTTCATTAGCGTTTCTAATTTAATACGATATTTCATTACATTAAAACTTAAATACTTGCACCCGGAGGGTGCATATATTTGCTAGTAAAGTTAATAAAAATTATTTCTACCAGTTTATAAAACGGAAATCAAACAAAAATATTTACCAAAAAAAAAACTTTGGTATTAAATAGCCTATAATTTAACATTAAACAAAATAACCAAGCATTAACTGATTTCGGAATAAATTAACCCAATAATGGTTGATATGCCATAAAACCAACTAACCAACCAACGAGAGAAAGAATGCAGTTAGCACACTGTTAAAAAATTACTACTTAATAGAGCATGAATATTGCAGTTTTAAGAGACGATAAATGAGATTTAGAAGATTAGAAAAATGAAAACACAATATATATATATATATATATATATATATATATATATATATATATATATATATATGTGTGTGTGTGTGTGTGTGTGTGTGTGTGTGTGTGTGTGTTGTGTATTCTGGCAGCAAGTTATTTTTCAGGCATATGTTATTGAATAAAACGGAGTACATTTTCTTCATTATTTGAATCCTGACGATCTTTCTGGTGTTTGGATCGAATTGAAATAGGATATTTCCCATACTGTTAGCCCGAGCGCTTTCGACTACTTCCTCAGTCGTATTCGTGGGGTATATGAGTTGGTTTTAGTTCTAACAGTATGCGAAATATCCTATTTCAATTCGATCCAAACACGAGAAAGATCGTAAGACGACTGGAAAAGACACAGATTCAAATAATGAAGAAGTACTCCGTGTTATTCAATATATATATATATATATATATATCTATATATATATATATATATATATATATATATGAAATTTAACATTTTTGAAAAAACAAATGATGTTATATAATTGCTGAAAATAAAAATTCCAGCATTGAATATAGCGTTTGTTTGTACCCTGTCTTCTAACGGTTATTTTTCCCCGTCTTTCTCTCATATGTTGCTCTTGATGATGACCGATCTATTGAGCTGGTCGAAACAGATTTCTGTCAGCAATTCTATAACATCATTTGTTTTTTCAAAAATGTTAAATTTCATACTGTCGGATTAATTTCCATCTATTTTTCATATATATAATATATATATATTTGGAGGATATGTGCTTAATTGAAGTCATACCTAATTTTGAAAATTAAGTCATTTCCTATAACTCCAACTTAAAAGGGAATACTGATAAATTATTTATTTATTTATTGATCTACTAGGAAAAAAGAAGACGGGGCTAGGGTTAGGGTTAGGGTTAGTTTAATGGGAAAATAATGCGTATATTAATTAACAGAGAAAATTCATTCAGAGCCGTTCCCCTTTTCTTAGGTTGGAATTATAGGAAATAACCTATATATATATATATATATATATATATATATATATATATATTCTGATACCTATGAGTGGAAATGGTACCATAACCGCATTATAGCCAATTTTTAAGCTTTTTTCCTTACTAATTATATATAATATATATATATATATATATATATATATATATATATATATATATATATATATATAAAGGAAGTTTGGTATGTACGTGTCGACGTATAACTCCAAAAGGGGAGGACACACAGATTCGAAATCTTGCATACACCTTAATATTCTTCTCACTAAGAAACACACCAAATTTGGTTGATGATTTTTACTGATCAAGGGATATAATTAATTAATTAAACCAAAATCAACCTATTTGCGGAACTGTCCGTATACCAACTGCTGCTGATTATAAAATATTGTTCGCAGCCTGCTTTCTATTATAACTATACCAGCAGTTTAGTTTAATTTTAGTGAACAAAATCACAGCCTAAGCCGTTCAGCTCGGCATCTCTCGCCTATTTGTAGTCAAATCTTTATATATAGTCCGGTCATGGACCGAGTACATTTGCTAGTATATATATATATACATATATATATATATATTACGGATCTTTGCTAATCCACGAAACAAATAAATTTACTTCTGGGTTAATAAAAATCGATTTAAAAAGTGCTCAATAAAAAGAGATAGATATACATTTTTTTAAAAGCGAATTTATATTATTATGGATATTAATAAAAGTAGATGGTTGGAATAAGCAATAATTCCCTGAAGAATTGCAACGGCAAGAAACTGCAGTTGGAATATTTTATAACATTCGCTTAAAAAAACAACGTATATATATATATATGTATATATATATAATATATATATATTAAAGTAAAGTTGGCGGAGTGCTTATTGTCGGCATCAGCCGGACAATGAGGGAGTTTATCCCCTTTTCAATAGTGCTAGACGATGGAGACTGAGCTGGAGCACCATACCTATTGTCAGTTCTTACTTTACTGCACAAATAAGATTATCTAAACTGCGCTGTGTTGCCGGGGATTGAGAACGAACCCGAAACTGTGAGGTAACACGAAGGATATTTAAAAAAGAATTATCCGAACAAATGTTTTATGGAAGTTGAGCTCCTCTTTGATAGGCAGAACAAGATACAAACTCTCCGATTCGCCATACCATTTCCTGACGGCAAAAAGACCTCGAAGACAGTTACTGGGAACCTACAATTACTGAATCGGGAAGAAAATTCCTCTCCAAGAAATAGGGACCAAGTAACCAATAAGCACCCCAGTTGGGAGATGTTTTGAAAGGAACACCTTTTGCTTTCACCGTAAACCCCGATTGCTTGTGTACAAACAGGCGATTTTTTTTTGGGGGGAGGGGTATTAGAATTTCACTGTAAGAAAAAAGAAAGATGAATTATTTCATGTTGTTGTTAATTCAATAGGATTTTTATTTTCAATTTAAAAACTTTAAACGAAAGACACGTTTTTATATTAAAGACACATTTTTATATTAAGATATTACGGTGAAAGCAAAGGCGTTCCTTTCAAACAGCTCCCAGCTGGGGTGCTTATTGGTTACTTGGTCCAGAAATAGCCGTGAACCTGGAAATAAAATTAGGTCTTTGAAAGTAACTCTTGTCTCTTTTTCTTTTTGCCTTCCTTTATGTCTTTTCAGCCCGACGACCAACAAGAAGGAAAGACCACGCGTATTGGGGTTAAAGTAGAAACAAGTAACCACCCACCAGACAACCTAATCCCATGTATGTTGTTTTGGCATCGCCATCTGGCGGTCATTAGCAGAAATTATTTGACAGACAATAGTGGTAATTGTACACCCTTTTCATCTTGTCGGCCATATTGATTCGTAGGGTGTTTTAGAACTTTTCCACATACAATTGATATAGAGTGTCTCAAAACTTACTATTAAAAAAAAACTATATATATATATATATATATATATATATATATATAATATATATATATATATATATATATGTCTGTAAAACTTTTTGAAATTTTCGATTTTTTTCCGATTTCCTTGCATTTGAACTTAACCCCCAACGTCACCTGACGAATGTTTGCGGTTACGCATGCATGAAACCATTGGTCGTGACTGTTCCTATGTCATTAACTATATAAAATCTTTGTATATTTATTTTTTATTATATTATATAATAGGTCTATATTATATTGAGCTCTCTCCCAATAATACTGCACTTGGCATACCGTTCCAGTAAAAGCTGAAACAGTGCCAAGCCCACACTATATATATATATATATTATATATATATATATATATATATATATATATATATCAATAAAGGAAGAACTCAATACAGTAAATCCATAATAAATTTATTTCGACAAAAAATTGGGCCCATATATATATAAATGTTGTTCTGATTCCAACGGAGAAAATGTTAATATTTTATAAAAAAGAAAGAGGTCCTGCAAAATGTATCGTTCTCAGAAAAAATGTTTTATTCTTTTTATTTCACATATGCAACACGTGTTTCAGATATTCTGCTATCTTCTTCAGGCTTTGATCAATACATATATTGATATACATATATATATATACACATATACATTATATATATACATATAGGTTTGTGTGTTTCTGTAATTTTTCTGTTAACACAGAACATAACAGAAAAATTACAGAAACACGCATAACCTATATATATATATATATAATTATATATATATATATATATATATTATATATATATATATCAATATATGTATTGATCAAAGCCTGAAGAAGATACCAGAATATCTGAAACACGTGTTGCGTATGTGAAATAAAAGAATAAACATTTTTCTGAGAACGATACATTTTGCGGACCTTCTCTTTTTTTATAAAATATTACATTTTCTCCGTTGGAACCAGAACAACATTTATATATATATATATATATATATATATATATATATATATATATATATATAAGCTATTTTGATATCATATTCCATAATCATTTCAAAATAATCCCCAAGAGGCAAAACAAATATAAATAAAACAGATGCTTCTTGAATTATTTTTCTTATTAAAAAGTCGATTAATTTTTTAAATGGTAAGTGATTTTTGTATCAGACGGTATAATAAATATGTACACCCTTGTGCCAATTAATTGAAACAGCTTTGATTTTAGACCCACAGGAGTGACAAGGTACAATCGATTTCTATTTTTTCCTTAAATTGTGTCATTTGCAGTGGTTTGCAGTAATAGGAATCTATTTTCGGGGTGTATGATGAAATTTGTTTGGCCTTGAAAAATATTTGCATCAGATTTTTATCACGACCAGACACTATTGTCTTGACTGTCGATTAGTTGTCCGACGGTCATTGTCTGCGATAGACGTTACTCCAAGGAAGCGAACACACTAGCAAGCCGTATAGAGAAATATATATAATATACAGATATAATAATCTTATATAATGGAGATGTGTGTTTTTCTGTCTGTAACCGAAACTATAATTACTACTCAAGTTACAATTCCTTAGTTATTTACGTCACATTCTCCATGATTCTATTTCTATTTAAACCTCAATTAATAATATAACTGTTTGACATTATTAATACTGTTGGCCTTACCTAAATACTAATAACATGCAATTGTATTATATATACAACAAAATACCAGTTTTCAGTGTAAACGTATAGCTAATTTGCATATTGATATTAAAAACTGATTTTAATAAAAATGTGCTTGGTATTATTGATTTCTAATTGTTTGGTTTTATCTTAATGAATATGAGTAAAAAATCTCTTCAATAAATCCTAAACAAAATTCATTAACAAGAAGTAATACTGTAATTTTATTCTTTACTTCCTATTTTAACTAAACAGTTTACATTAGGAAAATTTAGCATTGAAAAACGGAAGTGATGAAAGAGTAAGTTTCAGTGTTCTATTTTACGATTATACCCCCTCCGTTTCAAATCTTTTTATCTGAATTCTTAATTAGTTTCATTAGCCTTTCTGATTTAATCTAATATTTTATTACATTTAAACTTAAATACTTGCACCCAGAGGGTGCATATATTTGCTAGTAATAATAATAATAATAATAATATAATAATAATAATAACTAGACATGACTGGGTTGGGAAGGTGATCCACTGGGAATTATGCAAAAAATTTAATTTTACCATACAACAAAATGGTATATGCATAAACCAGGAATCTGTTCTTGGGAACGAAACGCATAACATTCTCTGGGACTTTGAAATAAAACGGATCATCTTCCCAACAAGAAGACCAGACCTAGTGTTGATAAACAAAAAAAAGAACTTGTCAACTGTGGGATTTTGCAGTTCCAGCAGATCACAGGGTAAAGCTAAAGGAAAATGAAAAAAATGGACAAATATCTGGACCTTGCCAGAGAACTGAAAAGTTATGGAATATGAAAGTCAAAGTGATACCAATTGTAGTTGGTGCACTTGGAACGGTCCCAAAAGGATTGGAAAAGGGTTTGGAAAGTTTGGGAATCAGAGGAAGGATTGAAACCATTCAGAACACTGCCACTGCTGCAATCTGCCAGAATACTCAGAAGAGTCCTGAAGACCTGAGGAGACTTGCTGTCACTCAGACTCCAGTGAAAGCCCATCAGCTAACACTGATTTGAAAACTCAAAGGAGATAATAATAATAATAATAATAATAATAAATAAAGAAGAAGAAGAAGAAGAAGAAGAAGAAGAAGAAGAAAAAGAAAAAGAAAGAAGGAATTATTCGCTTGTTCAATAATTGCAAAGGGGTGTACATGTACTGTGTACGTATGTGCAAGATTTTAATTTTTAGGTTAAATTTTTTAATGAAACTTAAATCTGATTTTTGTATGTTTGGTTGTTACCATTGCACTGTTTTTAAACACCAAATGTAGTAATACAAATCATCATAATTTTACTTAGATTTCAAGAATTATCTCATTTTAACACTTTCCTACCAGATTTCCGCGGTGCTTTAGCGTGACTTGGTCACGAGTTAGTAAGTTATTATATCGTTATTTATTAAGTTTTGCTAAGATATGGAACACAGATCTCAGGTTTCTTACAGTAGCTGATGTTGCTTAAGTGGTTACCCATTTAAGTATTGAACAAGCTCACCTAACCCTAACCCCCAACCCTAACCTAAACCTAACCCTAACCCCTAACAAACAATCGGATATTGACGGTGTAAATGAAAACATGTCCTATCTTAATCGAGATCAAAAAAAGGATGCCCTAAAGGTAATATGGTCCAGTTATTCTATCGCTATCTATAAAGTTTTTTTGAACTCACAGATGGCACGCGGAGGACAGGAGCCCCCCAAAAGTGGTTCAAAGACCATATATAGACAACGCTGAGAAATGTAACATCAACACCTTCAGAAATCTGGCCTCCGAAAGACAGGGTCTGGCGAGACGACTGCTGCACAGGCGTTAAGCAGCTCATTATGTGTAAACAGGACGCAGAGCAGCGACGTCTTCGTCGTCCATGAACAACCAAATGTAGAATGGGAATTCCCTGAAATGTGTGTGACCGCATCTGCAAGTCTAGATTGGACTAATGGGCACAATGAGACAAATGGAGTGACGTCATCGTCGTCTGCGATGGATTTCCAAAGAATTAGTTTTGCTTAGGCCACAAGGTTTCTTACAGTACCTGCTGTTGTCTAAAATGGTTACCCATTACATTATTCGAACAGGCTCCATCGATGCTTGACCTCGATGATCCTATCAGGAACGTAATGTTTTTAAGCGTGACTTTGGTTCTAAGTTATCAAGCTTTTGCTTAGATAGGCACACAGGCCACAAATTGCTTATATATATATTGTGTGTGTGTGTGAGTGTGTGTGTGAGTGTGTGTGTGTTTCTGTGTCTGTGTCGTGAAAAATTGAAACAAAACAAGATTCATAAAAATGAGTGATGTTTATTCAGACAACGCTGCAGTGTTTCGATCTGTTTAGTAGATCTTCTTCACTTTTGGCTGATGTGGTCACCTAAGTATTGAACAGGCTCTTCGCTGCTTAGCTTTCGATATTGCGAAAGACCGGTGTTTTAACATGACCTGATCATAAGCCTACCTCATTGGGGATAAGCCTTGCAACCTAACTCCTGACATTATTTACAAAGTTCTTCGTTAACAAAATAATAGTGAATAGAATCTGACAAATCAGAATGCGTGTATCGAGACACACCCACTCGTTCTCTCTTGAGGAACGACAGCTTCATTAAAAAAAAAGTCTTCACTATTTATATTTTACAATTTATCACATTACTCGATAGTCACGTGGTTTTGACTTTTTCGTTTTTATACCAAATGTGCTTGGGCGTGGTGTCTAATGTAGCTTCATCCCCTGCAGCACGCTGCTATGATGTGGATGGGACGCAACGGACGGGGTATTGCGCCGGGGGGGGGGGTGCTGACTCAACCCCTTTTGGCTGGAACCGAGAAGTAAACGGTAAACTAAGTGTCTTACCATGTCTCGAGGCGCAACGTTTATTGTTGTAGGAAATGGGATGTCGAACCGAGTTCAAATCCAAGACGAGGCTGTTTACATTTTCACATAGCGCTAATACCCTTGGGAAAGGTATGCTTCCACCCAGTCTCTCCAGCTATGGGTAAATTAGTAGGGCTGTCTGGGCTCTTTAACTTTCGCTAGATAACTAGTCTATGAGAAGTAGAACTCTGAATTCAAACCCATAAACTCCGCTAAAGAAATTGACCTTGTGTCACATCCTGATTACGCCGAGGTGGTGGGTAGTATTCTATATCTATAAAAGACAGGTTTGGTATGTACGTAATCGACTTATAACTCAGAAACTTGGAATTTGGGACACTCGTAAGTCAAAGTACTACCTATATATATATTTTTTGGGGGGGGAATATGTGCTTAATTCATTAAGTCGTACTATCATTTATTATAACTAATTAATTTACAAATTAGGTATGACTTCAATTAAGCACATAATCTCCTAAAATTGTCGGCTATCGCCATCTAAACAGATTGTTTTTCTACTTCATATAAATATATATATATATATGTTGTTTGTTTGTGTGTGTGTGTGTGGTGTGTGTGTGTGTGGTGTGTGTGTTGTGTGGTAAATGTTGTAAATAGAGGATTTTATAAAATCAACCCATCTTGAAATTGAACCAGAAATGTAGATGCTGTAAATAGCCGTGAAAAATCCGGTCCCTTGAACAGCTCAAAAATCCGAGATCAAACTTTTG
>CM042158.1:93902314-93929234 GCA_023376005.1 Doryteuthis pealeii | reverse complement strand
TCCACCCCTTGCTGAAAATCCAGCAACACGTATTTTACGAGTATTTCCGTGCGTATTTGCATGGCCTCTGATCCTACATAAACCCAACGCCACACCTGGCATGTCTGACCACCTGCTAATATAAAATATATATATAATAATATATATATATACCTTACTATATAGTATCAATATATGACGAGTAAGTTAAACAATCGTGATTCATTTAGATAATGACTTCTTCAGCGACATATTTTCTGGAGGACTATGTGACCTAATGAGTCAATACCTAACTTTTGAAACATTATATTAGATTGATAATTAATGAATATTAGGCGGGCATTACACGTTCCAAATCGTAAGTGCTAAACAAATTGAACATATTCTCGATTGTTTAGCCTACATTTGAACATATATGCCGCCTAAATTCATATTATCTAACTTAATTAGATTTTCAAAATAAAAGAATATATCTGTGTTGTAGTTGTGATGTGTGTGTGTGTGTTGTGTGTGTGTACCCTGTTGTGTGTGCTTTACAACTATTAACATGTTTGAATCCAAGAGTTTTCTATCTCATATAGATTGGGTGCACCCTAACCAAAGTTATTAGACTTCCAATCTGCCCTACTAGTTGGCGGGGGTGGGATAGCTGGATACATTACCTTTCCCAAAGTTAATACTAAACTAGCGCTATACGGAATGCAAACAGCTGTGTCCAGTCGTTGCTATGTATACATACATTACACTCAATGTACAGTACTAGAGCTACCACCAATTTCTCCACTTGAATTACCGCCTACCCTCTATATTTTAACATGAAACTTGCCATAAACGTTAATATTATTATATTATATAAATTTTTTTGTCCATTCGAAAAAAAAATCCTGACTGATTTTTTTTTAGAATTCAGGCTTACGAAATAATAAAATTATCAGACAAAAAACAATGTTTACATTTTTGCCACCATAAATTCAATTGAAATTAACGTAGCCAAAAACAAGTTTCTATGATTAGAGGCTTTTTAAACATAATTCTATGAAAAATCAAATTAATGGTCCCGAATTTCACGGAAAAATTTCTTCATAATTACCTTACCTTTTACATGAAAAATATGTCGTGAAATATTTTTTTCCTTAAAAATATACTAGGATAAATCATTTTTTTACGATGTTCTTCCCCACCCTATTTTACTTTATGAAATATGAAAAAATGAACGGATAAAAAAACGATTTTACTTTTTTTCTATAAAAATAAGAGTCTGAATAATTATACTCAAGCAGATCTTTTTATAAGTTATAAATGCGAGAGTTTGTTTTATTTTTAGTAAAAGAACCATGAATACCAGAATTCAGCTAAAAAATATCAATAAAGAAACTGACAGTGTCGTTAAACAAAATGGACTGTTTTACTTATTTTTCAAGATAACAGTAATGGGAACAAAGAAAACCTTAGTGACCTTAAATAAAGATGTAGCGAGCTTAGTACAGGCATGTTGCTGCTTATCCGTTTACCCATTAACTATGGGACATTTCCTCTTCTGCTTCTTCTCTCTCTCCTCTCTCTCTCTCTCTCTCCTCTTCTCCTCTCTCCTCTCTCCGTTCTCTCTTCTCTTTTCTTTTTCTCTTCTTCTTTCTCTTTTCTCTCTTTCTTCTTTCTCTTCTCGTTTCTCTTTCTCTTTCTTTTCTCTTCTTTTCTTCTTTCGTCTTCTCTCTTTTTCTTTCTTGTTTCTTTTTCTCTTTCTTCTTTCTTTTCTCTTTTCTCTCTTTCTCTCTTTCTCTTGCTCTTTCTCTTTCTCGTTCTCTTTCTTTTCTCTTTCTTTCTCTTCTTTCTCTTTTTTCTTTTTTCTCTTTCATCTTTCTCTCTTTCTTCTCCTCTCTTCTTTCTTTCTCTTTTCTTTTTCTTTTCTTTTTTTTCTTTCTCTTTTCTTTTTCTTTTCTCTTTTCTCTTTCTCTTTTTTCAGTCACAACTCTACTCTGGAAACCCTTGCTTCACACTTGTCCTTGTAAAGTATAAAACCAGACTTAACCGGGTCTCAGTCCATCTTCTAACGACAAAACCGTTTACAAAATTGAGCGCCCTCCTTCCAGCGATCAAAATATATCGCACAAACTTTTAATGCCGCCATTTAGTGCCTATTGTCAATAGCGATACCGCGACAGAGGGAAGGAATTTTATCCCCTTTTCACTAGGGCTAGGAAATTGTTGATACATCGTGGTCATCAGGCACCCCACAGCGCCAAATGAATAGCACAGATTCAAGCTGTGCTGCTCCTGTTGCTGAGTTGCCGAGGGCCAGAATCAACACAGATCCTAGTGGTTCATAGGCCGGATGACTACCGAGCTGAACTTAGTCATGAGTAGACTTAGACTATACTATTTACAAACCCCTCCGCACGAAACAGGATGTGACACACAGGTCAATTTCTTAAGCGGAGTTCAACAGGTTTTCCTTCTCCTAAACCGGTTGCCTAACCAAGGTTTAAGAGCCCAGTCTGCCCTACTATTTACCCATAACTGGAGGAGAGTAGGATTCATACTTTTCTCAAGGGTATTAGCGCTAAGTGAATGCAATTAGTACATCCAAGCGATTTGAACTCGGGCGACGAGTCCACCTCCCATGACTCTTAACATTACACCCACGGCGCGTTAGACTCATGACTTTACGCCGTGTGGTGTGTGTGTGTGTGTTGTGTGTGTGGTGGTGTGTGTGTGTGTGTGTGTGTGTGTGCTTACTCTTTTTCATTGTTCTGTTTAGTGATCCTGTTCGTATGGAAATCCTCTTAGTTCAAAAGGGACCGTTTGACACAGTTTTTACAAATGGCGCGTCTTCACGGGCGCGCAGCCGAGAATTCATAGCAACGAAACATTTCATTGTTTCGTGCTAATGTCACAAATATCCACAAAACACAAATAAATGTCTATACTTTGATACCAAAATATGCACACACACACCTGTAACACACACACACCACCCTGACAACACACACACACCACACACACACACACCATTCACACCACCATACAACTATCTCACATAGCACACCACACACTCAAACACTCTGACAACACACATCACACTCAAACCTCACACACACACACACACACACTCAGCGAACACTCACACACACACACACCACACATACACACACCTTATACAACACACCAACACTCACTCACTCACACTCACTCACACTGAAACACCCCCGCCCTGTCGGTTGGAGCGTAGAATACAACAGACTGCACCTCTGCAGAGGGGTAAGACTCCTCCAATGGGGCCACCTCTTGGCCGTGGGGTGCGACCCATTGATGCTTAAGGATAAACCCAGGTGGATGAAGCAGTTCATGTTGGCAATACTCCACTTGGTCTTATCTGGCCGTGGATGGCGATCCGTGATGCTTAAGGACGGAGTCTTGGTGGTTAAGTAGTCCATGACCTGCTTAGACCCTTACTTAGGCTAGACAAGCGGTCGCGAGAGGCCCCTCCGATCAATCGGCTGGTTACGTCAAGCCCTAGCACCTATATGATTGCCCAACCCTTTTGCCCTTATGGCAACCCCCAACCCTTTTTATTCTATATATATATTTACCAACCCCTCCGCACGAGCAGGATGTGACACAAGGTCAATTTCTTAAGCGGAGTCAACAGGTTTGAATTGAGCAGATTTTCCTTCTCCTAAACTGGTATCCTAACCAAGGTTATAAGAGCCCAGTCCCACTGCCCTACTATTTATCCATAGCTGGAGGGGAGTAGGATCATACCTTTCCCAAGGGTATTAGCGCAAAGTTAAATGCAATTATTACATCTAGATTTGAACTCGGGGCGACGAGTCCATTTCCCATGACTTTAACCATCGCACCACGCGCTCCTTTTTTATCATATAGTGTGTAGAAGGCGGTTGCTGAGGGCTCTTCAATGTCCTGTGAAATGAGTTAAACTCTACTGATGGTGAGGTTCCAGTTCTGGAGGTTGGGGATCGTGGAAGCACCCCTTCATCCCCATTGCTCCCTGGTCCACTCTGACCCGGAGTGGTAGAAACTGTTAGGTCCCATCTATGGTTAAATAGAAAAAATGCATTTATTTTTTTAAATTGTGTATCCCTTAAGCATGATTTTATTTCAAAAACTTTATCGGCATTAAATTACCCACCGAGGTTGATATGCCGTAAAACAAAACAAAACCAAACACAGAGAGAGAGAGAGAGAAAGAGAGAGGGGGAGGAAACATACACGTACAGATACGTACGCGTCTCTCATTTCCCGAGATCTGTCCCAAAGTGATCGAAAACTAAGCTGTATTTACCAAGAAAGGAACACGCTTATTTCCATGATTTTTTCGATGGTCTTAAGCACCTCTGATTATGCTTTCTTTTCATATGTATGAAACACGTTCCTTCAATGCTTCTCTTTATCGTTCGTCGTCCTCTTTATCAAATCTCTCCACAAGATTAATTATGTTTAGGAAAAACAAGACAAAGCTCTCCTCGGTAATCTGAACATTAGCTACATAAATGAGGGTACACTCCCCTTGTTTAACTCACTTTGAGGAAGCATATGCTTTGGTCGGCCATTTTCATCCATTCACCGTAAATCTACACTGAAAATACGAATTGGTTCGAATCAATACAACTGCATGTTTTAACACGAAAATATCATAAATGTGTTCTTAAATTGTGCTTGCGCATATTTGAAATGAACTTAGTTGTTATCAATAACACATTTTATGATATTTTCGTGTTAAAAACATGCAGATGTATTAATTTACGGTGGAATAAAAATGGCCGACCAAAACATATGGCTTCCTTAAAATGAAATAAAACAGGGAGGTTACTCTCATTTATGTAGCTAATGTTCAGATTACCGTCTCCCCAGAAGAATAGGTCTAGTGATTATGAAGGGTATTGCACTTTCACAACCCTGTGTTTTGCCAAATATATATTTCGTTCTCAAAGAAGGAATAAGAATGAATAAATATGATTGTATTTTCGGTGTCGTTTTTGTTTGCTTTGATTCATTTATACCAAATGGCATGTCAACCTGTATATGGTTATTTTATGCCTGAAGTTATCGCGTACATGTATGTTATATTTACCCTTTGGTTTAGCACTTTAAGATTTCTTTTATGGCCATCCTTTGGGCTTCAAGCAAGAGCGCTTTTCCCAGCGGAGATCCTTTCTGTTTAAGCAGAGCGTAGTTTCGATCTACGGGTAAAGAATCCTTTGGTTGTTCCTTGATGCTCCTCAGTTCTTACAAGTCCTTGTCAATGATTTCAAATGGATGTCTCTCAGTATCAGTACATTAAGTAGTCAACCAGCCACGCATTCGGGCTGTTTGATTGCTGAGGCTTAAACCACGTGATCTCGCTTAGTTCTATAAATTTAAGTGGTGTATTGTAGCACACACTTATTATACAAAAAAACTGGAGGCAGCGCTGGTCTAATGGTTGGAGTCGTAGGAAATGGACTCGTCAACGCGAGTTCAATTCCTGGACGAATCTGTTGGCATTTCACATGGCGCTAATACCCTTGGGAAAGGTATCAATCCTATTTCTCCCTCCAGCTATGGTTAAATAGCAGGGCAGATGGATTCTTTAACCATGGCTAGGTAACCAGTCTAGGAGAAGGAAAACTCTGACATTAAACCTGTTAAACTCCGCTTAAGAAATTGACCTCTGTGTTCGTATCCTGCTCGTGCGGAGGAGTTGGTAAATAATATTATATTCATTTATTTTATCGCATACTCTCACAAACCGGTGTGATTTTCCTTTCGTTCTATAAAATTGAATCCGTGGCAAAGGGGGAGGTAAATGCCGCCTATTGTAGGCTTATACTTAAAAGAAAAAGAAAACAAAGAAGGAAGTGGCTGGACTATTTCAATGGTCATGGTTGTTGATTTCTCATCGATCGAGGTGATACATATCATTCGATCCTCACACAAACACATGTATATTGACCTTTGTGTTGCATCCTGCTCGTGCGGAGTGGTTGCTAAATATATATATACAAAAAAAAACTTAGTAAATAACTATATACAAAAAAATCCAACGGTGGGGAGTAATATTTGTTTTAACGATATGTCAAAATCCGTGTTGATGGTTTTTGATAATTACATTGTATTGTACTCTAATCCAGGAGTGTGATACTATGGTTGAAGACAAACATGGTCAGAATAAATAAATAAATAATAAATAAGAAAGAGAGTAGGTTATGGTCCGGCATAAGTAAAAGGGGTGGTGGCTGACCTTTTACGAAATCCAAAGATTAGGTCGTAAAGTTTAAAGAGACCTGTATGCCACCATGAAATGGGACCACTTGGTGATAATATCTTAGGCACCCAGGTATTAAAAGCAAAAAGGATTTTTTTAGGAGAAATTCTCTTTTGAAAAATTAATGATCAACATATTGAAGACGGATTGTCTGGAAAAATATTTGAGTACTTTATTTTAAGGGTTAATGGCGACTCGAAGTCAGCGATTTATTTAAGTTCTGGCCATTTGTGTGGTCCGGAGAAGATGGTTTGGTAGGGGAATTTGACATAAATACAACTAAAACTCGATCCCTAAGTTAGTTAGAACCGGGGATCGAAGGGTTAAGTTCGCCGTTGAAGTGTCAAGATCGCCGGTAGGGGTAGACAGTAGCAGCCAGCGAGTATCAACACACCCTTCTTCCATGTGTCTTGTTTACACTTGTTGTTGTTGTTGTTTTGTTCTTAATCCTTGTGAGCCTGTTTTCCGACTCGTGCTTTAAATCCGGCCAGTACATAATTCACAACGTTGGGATCTAGACAGGTACATCGAAAGAGCAGAGTACGGACACGGTCGTCTCACAGGAGGAAGCCGCTTGCCTTTCAGATAGCACTAATACCCCTGGAAAACGTACTAATCCAACTATTCTCCCCCCAGCTATGGATAAATAGAGAGAGTAGACTTGATCTCTTAACATTGGTTAAGGCAACATTCTATGAAAAGGAAATTTCCAATTCAAACTGTTACGATTTTTGTGGCTATCCTTAAAATTCAAGCAAGAGCACTGTCCAGCGGAGATCCTTGTGTTAAGCAGAGGACGATACTTAGTGAAGAAAACTTGGTTGCTCCTTGGTGTCCCTTAATATCGCGGTTATGATCCTTTGGTTGTTCCTTAGTGTTCCTCAGTGTTGTAGGTCCGTTCGTCAATGTCGAATGAATGGACGGCTGCCAATATCAGTGATTAAAATAGTTAACTAACCACGTATTCGGGCTGTTGATTGGCTGAGATTTAAACCACGTGACTCGCTTAGTCTATGAATTTAAGTGGTGGATTGGAGCACACTTATATACCAAAATAATGGACTTGTCAACGCGAGTTCAATTCCTGGACGAAAACTGTTGGCATTTCACATGGCGCTAATACCCTTGGGAAAGGTATGAATCCAATTCCCCTCCAGCTATGGGTAAATAGCAGGACAGACTTGACTCTTTAACATGGCTAGGTAACCAGTCTAGGAGAAGGAAAACTCTGAATTCAAAACCTGTTGAACTCCGCTTAAGAAATTGACCTTGTGCCGCATTCCTTCTCGTGCGGAGGGTTGGTAAATATGATATTACCAAAATAATCCAACACAAACCTGTTAAACTCCGCTTAAAAATAGACCTTGAGTCACATCCTACTCGAGCATTGGGGTTGATAATACATACTTTGTGTTTACTGATCATCCTTATCTTATTATAATGGAGATTGTTGGGTTTGTCTATCTGTAACCGAAACTATATTACTATACAAGTAACAATTCCTTTAGTTATTTACATCATATTCTCCATGATTTTATTTTTATTTAAACCTCAATTATTAATAAATGTTTTACATTACTTACCACTGTTGACCATATCTACATACTAATAACATGCAATTGTATTTATATATACAACAAAATAGAGGTTTACAGTATGAATGGGAAGGCTAAGTTGCATATTGATCTTAAAAAAATAGTATTATTGATTTCTAATTGTTTGGTTTTATCTTATTGAATATTGAGCAAAAATCTCTTCAATAAATCTTAAAAGAAATCCCTTAACAAGAAGAAATAACTGTAATTTTATTCTTTACTTCCTATTTTAACTAAACAGTTTAAATTAGGAAAATTTACACAATGAAAGACGGGAGAGTAACGGAAAATGATGGAAGTGTTAGTTTCAAAGTTGTTCTATTTTTCAATCTCTGTTCAAATCTTTTTATCTACATTCTTATTCAGTTTCATTAGCCTTTCTAATTTAATATCATATTTTATTATAAAACTTAACTAAAATACTTGCACCCGGAGGGTGCCATATATTTGCTAGTGTTAATAATTTTTGGTATAAATTCAATTTCTCTTAAGGAAAAAATGTCGAAATTTTCAAATTCAGTCCTTCATATTGTTTGCTTTAAAAAAAAAAATTTAAAAAGGGTTTTCTGAATTAAAGCTAAATATCCGTATTCTATGAGAAACTTTTGAACAGTGTAGGGCGTTTGGCATGCTATACACTGTGGTTGTTTTCTCTTGTTTTAAGTATAAAGGAGTGTGTGAGTCCTTTGTGACCAATGCCGTAATCGGAATATTATGACTTGTTCTTTGCCGGACTCTCTGAAAGTTGGTTTCTATTCTCCTAGCGTGGGTTTTTTAGTGAGTTTGTTGTTATCCCAACATTGTTGACATATTGTATAGAAAAAAATATCTTATAAAGTTATATAGTTTCAACCAAACCCGGTGGCCGATAGATCTCTTTTTAAAAATCGAACCCAACGTGGAGGGAATACATTGGTTAGCAGCAAGACAAGGTGAGCCGCCGCTGTAAGATGATAGCTAAAATTTAAGGTACGAATGAGCTTCAGATACTTCTATATTTACAAATAGGACCGGGTTAGCTCAGTCGGTAGAGCGTTCGGCTAGAAACCCCAAGGTTCCTAGTTCGATACCGGTCCTCGCCAACTAAGCGTATGAGTAGCACAGAGATCTGTGCGGTAAAGTAAGGAGCTGATGGAAGGTGTGGCGCTCCGCCTCAGATGCTAAAAAACAATCTCCTTGGTCTAGCGCTATTGAAAAGGGGATAGACTCCCTCGCTGACTGGCTGATACCGACTTTAGGCCGCCCCGTCGACTTTACTTTTTTTACTTTAACATAATTATTAGATTCCTAATATTTATGTACAGTAGTGTAGAAATCAAAATGGCTGTTATAAGTTGCAGCCCAGGCCTTGAAGGATTGAATGACAGGCTTGACCTCATCCTGATCCTTCCGATGGATACCGTGAGAATCGGTGGAGAAGACCCTCTTCTCGGTTTAGATTAGAAATAGATTTTTTGTCAGATCGGCCAACACCACGACGGTGGTAAGTCGTGTTATGCACGTGCCGACTCAATCTGCGCAGGTAGTCTGGTGGGGATTTCAGAATAAAATATGATACAAGTTAAATCGAAGTCTTGGGTTATTATCTAAAAATACCAATGACACAGGGCTTCTGATGAAAAGAAATCCCCAATGGAAGACCAGACACGAAGTCCCCAAGATGAAGTCCAGACGCTAGAAGAGACGCTAGAAGATGACAGAAGAAAAATAGAAGTAAGAAAGAAAAAGGAAAGAGAGTATACAACACCAAATTCACTAAAACCATTTAAGTTTCCAAATTTTATGCTAAAGGATAAAAAAAAATTTGAAATAAACATTTAAAACATAATTCATTATTTTCTATTTTATTGTTTTATACAATACACTGCTAATTTTTTTATTTAAACTAGCAAATATATGCACCCTCCGGGTGCAAGTATTTAAGTTTTAATGTAATGAAATATCGTATTAAATTAAAAGTCTAATAAGAATGCAGATAAAAAAGATTTGAAACAGAGTGGGGGTATAATACAAATAGAAATGAAAAACTTACTCTTCCATCACTGCCGTCTTTCATTGCTGAATTTTACTTATTTAACTATTTTATCGGTGCTATTCGCAGAATTCCGTCCCGGCCTCCTGCCTTAAAAAAAACGCTAGGCGGTGATAGCTGAAAAGCACCCCCCCCCCTAAATAAAATAAAAATACGAAAAAAATGTTTTGATTTTTATTTGTAATTGATTGTTGAAAAAAAATAATAAATAAAATGAAAATACCGAAAAAAAAAAAGATATTTTTTTAGCGGAATGAAGGCGTTTTTATCGACAAATTAAATTTTAGTGGTTTGAAGGCATTAAAAGTAAGCCATATTTTTATCAACAAGTAAATGTAAAATTTTAGCCCTCTCTCTTAAAATATTTTAAAGAGGGGAGGGTTAAAATATTTACATTCACTTGTCGAAAAGACTGGATGGGGTAAAATATCGCATTAACTTTTCGGGAGAAGAAAAACGCCTTAAGTGCTTCAGCAGGCCACCGCTTGTGCTAGAGACTTCATTCTTAGGGGAGGGTTGTTTTTTTTTCAGCTATCATCGCCTAGCATTTTTTAAGCAGGAGGCCGGACGGAATTTTGCAAATAGCACCGAATTATACTGATAGATGAAAATAGAGACAAGCTTAACAAAGATAATTAACTTATTTATAAAACAAAGACACAATTTCTAATCCACAATCCTAGCTGAAAGAATTGAAATGATAGCAAGAAAAACCTTTGAATCAGCCATTCAACTTATTGGAGATTCCTAAGTTTATCAGTACTGCTGTATGGCTGCACCACCTGGACCCTAACGAAGCGACTAGAGAATAAACTAGACGGGAGCTGCACAAGAATGCTGCGGTGATCCTAAACAAGACGTGGGACAACACCCTACGAAGAAAACAGCTGTACGGCCACCTGCCACATATCACCCAAACCATCCGAGTAAGACGGACAAGACACGCGGGACACTGCTGGAGAAGCAAGGACGAACTCATAAGCGACGTCCTCCGGTGGAAGCCAGCACATGGACAGGCCAGTGTGGGCCGACCAGCAAAGACGTACGTTGATCAGCTCTGTGCGGATGCAGGATGCTGCATAGAGGGCCTCCCGAGAATGATGCGCGATAGGGACGGATGGAGAGAGATTGTCATGGATATCCGTGCTGACAGTGCAACATGATGATGATGATGATGATATAGCAATAAATACAAAAAGAAATCTGCCTGAAAACGATGGATACCTTGCAATTCCATTTAGTACATATATACAGACTGGAGGGAGAGGAGTGTTCATGCCTTTCTGTTTTTTATGCTGATAAGCTACTTCACACATTTGGAGGTGTGCGTAGCATAATGGGGTAATTTATGAGGAAGTGCGTCCCGGTCTCCTGCCTCAAAAATTGCTACCCGGTGACTATCAAAATAACAACCCCAGCTCGTCGTAATTCTTGTTTATTTATCGTAATTTGTCGTAATTCTTGTTTAGATATGAAGATGGATATATAGTTTGGAATAGACTGAGATAGATAGATAAACAAACAAAATAATATAGATAGATACGAACAAATGGAGATAGATATTTTCGACAAGTAAATGTATTTGGGGGGGGGTCGCTTCTTTTTTTGTCGTAATTCTTGTTTATTTAAACTAAAAACAAGACATTAAACAAACATGAATAAAAAAAATCTTAGTATTTAAAGTAATATAGATAAATATGAACAAATTGAGATAGATAGATAGATAGATAGATAGATAGATAGATATGAAGATGGATAGTTTTGAATAGACTGAGCTGGGTCGTTATTTTAATAGTCACCGGGTAGCAATTTTTGAGGCAGGAGACCGGAACGCACTTCCTCATAAATTACCTATTATTCTCTCTCTCTCTCTCTCTCTCTCTCTCTCTCTCTCTCTCTCTCTCTCTCTCTCTCTCTCTCTTCTCTCTGTTCTTCTTCTTTTTAACCTTCGACTTGTTTTTCATCTCTTGGACCAAATGAGAGATGAAGATTTTTGTCCGCGGAATAAATATTTCTCACTTCAAGTAACTTGAATATTTCAACAGAAAATTTATTCAGTTCCCTGAAAAAAGTCGTTGCCCATGACTTCAGACAAACTGAATTGAATACGGAAAAAAAGTAAATGTGAGTGAATTAATTTTCTGTTTGTGTATGTGTGTGTGTGGGAAAGAGAGCGAGAGAGGGGGGGGGAGAGAAGTTGTGTAAAAGAAAGAAAGAAAGAAAGAAAGAAAGAAAGAAAGAAAGAAAGAAAGAAAGAAGTGTCCTCGTTTTTTTGTTGTTTTTTTATGGGAAAGGTCATTGGTTAATTTTCATAAGCATTTGTACGTAGGCAGACCAAACAAAATGTCTCACAGCATATCCATCCATCCATACACACACACGCACGCACACACACACACACACACACACACATACATACATACCTGCACACATACACACGTATTCACACACACACACACACACATTAAAACATCTACAAACAAACATACATACCCGCTCGCTCACGCACGCAGACACACACCTGCACACATACATACGGATTTCACACACACACACACACACACACACACACACCTGCACACATACACACGTATTCACACACACACACACACACATACCTGCACACATACACACGTATTCACACACACACACACACACACACACATACTGCACACATACACACGTATTCACACACACACACACACACACACACACACACACATACACACACCACACACACACACACACATACATGCACACATACACACGTTTTTCACACACACACACACACATACACACGTATTCATACACACACACACACACACACACACACAATAAAACATCTACAAACATACATACCCGCTCGCTTACACACGCACGCACGCAAACACACACCTGCATACACACATATGGATTCACACACACACACACACACACACACACACATGCCTGCACACATACACACGTATTCACACACACACACACAACACACATACCTCCACAAATACACACGTATTCACACATACACACGTATTCATACACACACGCACACACATACACACACACATTAAAACATCGACAAACATACATACCCGCTCGCTCACACATGCACGCACGCAGACACACACTGCACACACACATACGGATTCACACGCAACCAAAACATACACATACACAGGCTTGCACATATACACACGCATTCACACGCAAATACTAACACCTACCTGCACACAAATGCACATGCACGAACACACACATACGTATACACACGTACGTATTTATCATTTATTTATATAATGGATCAGCGAAACTAGCTTGATAACCATTGCACCATGATAGGACGCCCTACACATGCACGTGTATACATGTACCTCTTTTTGCACACGATCACACGCACACACAAGAGTCCCTCACACATCTTCTTATTATAATGGAGATTGTGTGCTTTTCTGTCTGTAACCGAAACTATATTACTACTCATATCACTATTCCCTTAGTTATTGACATCACATTTTCCATGATTGTATTTTTATTTAAACTCAATTATTAATAAAATTGTTTTACATTATTAATACTGTTAACCATGTCTACATACTGACAGCATGCAATTATATTTATATATACAACAAAATAGCGGTTTACAATGTGAACGGGAAGGCTAATTTGCATATTGATATTAAAAATGTGATTTTATTAAATATGTGCTTAGTATTATTGATTTCTAACTGTTTGGTTTTATTTTAATGAATATAAGCAAACATCTCTTCAATGAATCTTAAATGAAATCCATTAACAAGATAAAATAACTGTCATTTTATTCTTTACTTCCTCTTTTAACTAAATACTTAAATTAGAAAAAATAACAATGAAAGACGAGAGTGATGGAAGAGTAAGTTTCAGTTGTTCTATTTTTTATTATACCCCTCTGTTTCAAATCTTTTTATCCGTATTCTTATTTAGTTTCATTAGCCTTTCTAATTTAATATAATATTTATTACATTAAAACTTAAATACTTGCACCCGGGGGGTGCATATATTTGCTAGTACACATAATACTGTTAATCATTATCAATGAAGCCTTGTACATAAGCCTGAGAGGCTAAACTTGCAAATCGGTCGGAAAATTAGGGTGACCCAGAAAAAACAGAACCCACAAATTTTGTAACAAAACTGTTAATTTAGGTTTAGGGTTAGGGTTGGAATTGGGATTGGGGGTAAGGGTTAGGGTTAGGGTTAGGGTTCTGTTTTTTTTCTGGGTCACCCTGTGCAGCGTGACACAGAAAAAAACAGAACCCAAATTATTTATTTATTTTCCCATTAAACTAACCCTAAACCCTAACCCTAAACCCTCCTAGTTAAAATTAACAGTTTTATTACAAAATTTGTGGGTTCTGTTTTTTCTGGGACAACATAATTTACTAAACAAAAGTTCATAATTATCTATATATATATATATGTGTGTGTGTGTGTTTGTGTGTGTTGTGTGTGGGGCACCTGGTTAATAATTTTAACTTGGGGGGTTTAGGGTTAGAGTTATGGTTAGGTTTAGGGTTGGAGTTTAGGGTTGGGGTTTAGGGTTAGTTTAATGGGAAAATAAATAAATAATTTGGGTTCTGTTTTTTCTGGGTCACCCTGTAATATGTTTTAATTTTCCGACCGATTTGCAATTTTAACCGCCTGAGATTGCTTCCAGTACCTGCTGTTACTAAATGGTCACCCATCTAAGTACTAAGCAGGTTCATTGCTGCTTAACTTTGGTCTTCTACCTGGAACGACTGTTTTGAGTGTGAACTAAGCGTAAGTCAACATAATGCTTGTTATTATTATTTTCACTCCTGTGAGTTTTTCACACCTTCTCCTAGACTGGTTACCTAGCCATGGTTAAAGAGCCCAGTCTGTCCTACTATTTATCCATAGATGGAGGGAGAGTAGGATTCATCCCTTTCCCAAGGGTATTATCGCTAAGTATTTGACGGCATATAGGACGCACTTTTTTTCCAAGATTTTGTCTCAAAAAATTGCCCTGCGTCTTATACATCGTGCGAGTTTTGTGTACTCGTATGTTTAAGTGCTGTGGCAGAATACTTTTATAAAAAAAGGATTCTACTTTACCTTACTTCTTGCTTTATGCACTACTGGCTTTATTTTCGTGTCCAATCTTTTGTTATTATTATTATTATTATTATTATTATTATTATTATTATTATTATTTGCTCCTTTTGAGTTTTCACATCAACATTAGCTGATGGTCTTTCACTGGAGGCTGAGTGACAACAAGTGTCCTCGTGTCTCCAGGACTCTCCTAAGTATTCTAGCTGATTGCAGCAATGCAGTTGTCTGGGTGGTCTCAATTTTCCTCTGATTTCCAGTTCCTCAAATCTTTTTGCTAATCTTTTGGGGACGATTCCAAGTGCACCAACTACTATTGGTATCACTTTCACCCTCATATTCCGCAGTTTTTTTTTTCAATTCTCTAGCGAGGTCTAGGTATTTGTCTGTCTTTTCGTTTTCTTTCATCTTCACTCTGTGATCTGCTGGAACTGCAAATTCTACTAGTAGATAAGTTCTTTGTTTTTTTAATCAATACTTGGTTTGGTCTTCTGGCTGGGATAAGTCGATCCGTCTTTATCTCAAAGTCCAAGAGAATTTTATGTTTCATTCTAAAAAAAAAAAAAACGGGTTCTGGTTTATGCTTATACGATTTTGTTATATGGCCAAAATTTAGTTTTTTGCATAATTCCCAGTGGATCACCTTTCCAACCCAGTCGTGCCTATTCTCATTGTGCTAGTTTGTTACATTCGATTAATACCTGGTTTATGGTCTCATCTCTGTTACCATACACTATATTTGCTGTGTATTATTATTATTATTATTATTATTATTATTTACACATTGTGAACTGTTATATTCATCTTGGTTGATATACTAACAACGTTTCGGCTGCTGTACTCTTCGGTCTTCTTCATTCAGAACTTACCCCTTTATTTGAATCATGGAGGTATACTGTTCTCATTCCACCGTCCAGGCCAAATAAACAGAGTTTACAGAGTATGACAAAAAAGCGCCTGAAGAAGGCCGGAGAATACATCTGCTGAAACGCAATGCGTTGTTAATGATAATATCAATAACAATAGCTCAACTCAGAAATGTAGACAGATGATGCTTTTTAGTTACCATAAAACTTAGATGGGTGATATGTTAAATTGATCTGAGGCTGATTCTATGTCAAAACAGACCATAGGTTGATTCTACGTCAAATCTGACCTTAGATAGGTTTTGTGTCAAACCTGACCTTAGCTACATTATGTGTCAAAATTGACCTTAGGTCGTTTCTGCGTTAAAACTAACCTTATGCAGATTCTAAATCAAAACATACTTTACGTATGTTTGGGGGTCAGAATTGACCTTAATTAAATTATCATTCAAAACTGACCTTAGACAGGTGTTGTATTAAAATTGACCGTAGCTAGGTTATGTGTAAAAAACTGACATTAGGTAGATTCTGTGTTAAAACTGACTATAGGTTTTGTGTCACATCTGACCGTAGCTAAGTATTGTGTCACATCTGATCGTAACTAGATTTTGTGTCACATCTAATCGTAGCTAGGTTTTGTGTCACATCTGACCGTAGCTATGTTTTGTGTCACATCTAATCGTAGCTAGGTATTGTGTCACATCTGACCGTAGCTATGTTTTGTACCTAATAGGGTCCCATTTATGGGTTATTTAACCCATAAATGGGACCCTACTAGGTACTACCACTCCGGGTCAGGGTGTACCTGGGGGCAATGGCAATGAAGGGATACTCCACACTACCCAGGGCTTCAGAATAAAAAAAACTGAGTTTTATAAAAATTTGATAAAAAAACTGAGTTTGAAAAAAGAATTGAATACCCAACAAGAATGAATAAAACAAAACGTCATCGGCACAAAATAACCCAATAAGGGTTGACATGCCATAAAATCCAACCAACCAAACGAAAATAAACCAATCCAAACCTAAGAATGGACTAACTGGTTGAGCTCAAATCAGCCTGGTGTTGAGTTGAGTAGAGCGCCAAATAACAAAAGTTGGTTATTTCCTATAACTCCAACCTAAAGAAAGGGGAACCACTCTGAATGAATTTTATCTGTTAATTAATCTACCCATTATTTTCCCATTAAACTAACCCTAAACCCTAAACCCTAAACCAAACCCTAAACCATAACCCTAACCCTAACCCTAACCCCGTCTTTTTTTCCGAGTAGATCAATAAACAAATGAATAATTTATAAAATTAATTCAGAGTGGTTCCCCTTTTCTTAGGTTGGAGTCATAGGAAATAACCCAAAAGTTATTGCACTTTGATAATATTCTTTTGAGAGCTCTTGAAAACTGGTCTATTGGCTTGCGATGCTAGCGTAAAAAGAAGGGTGTGTCTTTCCTTTCCGGAAGTGGGGCCAAAAACATGTGCAGATAACTAAACCCATTTCCGGTTCTTTTCTTTTCTTTTATTTTTTGTATCATGGGAAAATGTACTTATTTATTTTATTTTAATTCTTTATTATTATTATATTATTATTATTATTATTATTATTATTATTATTTTCACGCCTTTTGAGTTTTTCACATCAGCGTTAGCTGATGTTATTTCACTGGAGTCTGAGTGACAACAAGTCTCCTCAGGTCTCCAGGACTCTTTTGAGTATTCTAGCCGATTGCAGCAGTGCAGTAGTCTGGATCGTCTCAATTTTTCCTCTGATTTCTAGATCCTCCAGTCTTTTTTGCAAATTTATTGGGACCGTTCCAAGTGCACCAACTACAATTGGTATCACTTTCACTCTCATGTTCCACAGCTTTATCAATTCTCTGGCAATGTCCATCTTTTCATTTTCCTTCAGCTTCACCCTGTGATCTGCTGGGACCGCAAAGTCCACCAGTAGACACGTTCTCTTTTTTTTTTCTTTTTTTTTTTTTTGTTAATTAACACTAGGTCTAGTCTCCTGGCTGGTATAGGGTGATCCGTATCATTATTATTATTATTATTATTATTATTATTATTATTATTTGCTGTCTATCGTATCCGATGATGACACCACGCGAATCATTTTCCACCAATTTATTCGGTTTCTGGTTGTGTATTGCCAACTGCTAATAGGGATGTTGAAGTCCTTCAGGTTTCTCTTGATGTTGTCTTTGTACCTGAGCTTTGGTCTACCGATTCCATGTGAGTCTCTCTCTCTCTCTCTCTCTCTCTCTCTCTCTCTCTCTCTCTCTCTCAGTTGAGAGTACAAAATCTGAGAGTACAGAATTCTTTATTATAATTTTATGATTTTTGGTATATTTTCCCTGATTTTTGGTATATTTTTTTCTTTCGACGGGGTGACACAATATGGTGGAATTTAGGTTTGTTAAGTTCTATTTAACCGATTGTGATTTGTTTTACATGTTTATGACCTTGGTCTTTATTTCTTTCCCTTGAAAAGGACCAGTAAAGATACATTAGCCACTTTCACAACCTTGAATCGGACACAATAGGTGATATTCACCCACAGCATGACATTTACGACCAAATCCAGCTACCAAGACTTCGTCATTTTCCTCAATAAAATTCAAACGACTATCATTTGGTACACAAACACAATTTTTTTTATGAGTACACAATTTTTTTTATGAATACAACAATTTTTTTTATGAAGTACACAAGTTTTTTTATGAAGTACACAAGTTTTTTTATGAAGTACACAAGTTTTTTTATGAAGTACACAAGTTTTTCTTGCTGTTTTTAATCATCTGCACTCTCATACATTTCCTGATAGCAGAGTTGGGGCCGTTTGGCTTGAACACCAACATTTTCCAAAACAATTCCCTTAGCATTAGGAGAGCCACCAAAAGGACTAGCCTTGTATTGAGTAACTCAATTAACCTTTTCGTAATCATTATCGTGCTTACGATAGCCTTTCAACTTTCGAGCAATTATTCATTTATTTTAGAAAGCGCGTGGTGTAATGCTTAAAGTCATGGGAAATGGACTCGTCGCCCCGAGTTCAAATCCTGGACGTGGTAATTGCATTTCACTTAGCGCTAATATCCTTGGGAAAGGTATGAATCCTACTCTCCCTCCAGCTATGGGTAAATAGCAGGGCAGACTGGACTCTTTAACCATGGCTAGGTAACCAGTCTAGGAGAAGGAAAACTCTGAATTCAAACCTGTTAAACTCCGCTTAAGAAATTGACCTTGTGTCGTATCCTGCTCGTGCGGAGGAGTTGGTAAATATATATATTCATTTATTTTATCGCATACTCTCACAAACCGGTGTGATTTTCCCTTTCGTTCTATAAAATTGAATCAGTGACAAGGGGGGGGGGTAAATGCCGCCTATTGTAGGCTTATAGTTAAAAGAAGAAGAAAACAAAGAAGGAAGTGGCTGGACTATTTCAATGGTCATGGTTTGTTGATTTCTCATCGATCAGGTGATACATTCATTCGATCACTCACACAAACACATTGTATATATCCGTATATCTGTATATACATATATGACAAAGAAGATGACTTAACAGGGAATAGAATATCGAGTTAATCGATGGTCGATATAAATATTAACCGAATAAACCAGGGTTATAAAGAATATGAAGTGCCCAATACTTTAGTAGAGCAGATTTAGGAGATAGGTATATATATATAGAACACCTACTTAAGTTTCACCAAAAAATAATCGAATATGTATATATATATATATATATATATATATATATTAATTGAAATTGAATCATATTATCACGACCAGACAGGTATATATATAGAAAACCTACTTAAGTTTCACCAAAAAATAATCGATATATATATATATATATATATATATATATATATATATATATATAATTGATAATTGAATCATATTACCACGACCAGACAACTCGGCAAACACCATTTGCGACATCCGGAGCACTGAACAGCTGTTTCGACCCCCTTTGGTCTCATCAGCAGTGCATACCACAATCTCCGCCACTAGAGATTGAACCAGCAGACCACAGCGTGAAGAGCGGGGATATATATGTGCTTAATTGGAGTCGTACCTAATTTTGAAAATTAATTAATTAATTAATTAATAATGAATTAGGCGGGAATTAATTAATTAATTTTCAAAATTAGGTACGACTCCAATTAAGCACATATTCTCCCAAAAATTGTCGGCATAAAGCCATTCCAAACACACCGTTTTTACAACTTATCATATATATTATATATATATATGTGTGTGTGTGTGTGTGTGTGTGTGGTGTATGTATGTATGTATGTGTGTGTGTGTGTGTGTGTGTATGTGTGTGTGTGTGTGTGTATTTGGGCAGCATTTTTTTTATTTATGCATGTTGAATTAAACAAAAGACACATCTCCTGTTTAACAATTTTATTTGTGATTTTTTTTTCAAGTTTTCTGGCCAACTTTTTAATATTTGGGTGGAATTCGTGGATTAGTCCACCAAAGTTCAGGTCCGAAAGTACTCGGGACATGAACTTTGGTGGACTTATTCACGAATTCCACCATCAGAGTGAAAATAAAGCTTCACTCTGATGATGGTCGAATTTTCTCTGTGTACGGAATATTTTTACATTTTTCTATATATTATTATTTCATTTCATTTGTTTATTTAATAATAATAATAGTTTGAATTGTGTACACATAGATAAACTGACCAAAACACATGTGTAAGTGATATTGATTAAAATTATCCTTTATTATCCATTCTGTACTTTCTTTTCTTTATTCATTCTTTCTACACACACACACACATATATATATACATATATATATATATATATATATATATATATATATATATATATATATGAGGAAAAATGAGTAAAGAAAAGAAATGTAGATGGATAAAAATGAATTTTATCGATATCACTTTTAATCGATATCACTTACACATGTGTTTCGGTCTGTTTATCAAAATGTATACGGATTTACGCTATTATTATTATTAAAATAATCAGATGAAGTTGAAATAATGATAATAATAATAAGAAGAAGAAAAATGTAAAAATATTCCGTACACAGAGAGATTTTTTACGACCTTCATCAGAGTGATTTTTTTAAAATTTTTTTGAGTAGAGACAAAAATCCGTTGGAGACAAAACAGAATTTTTAAAAATGTTCGAAAAAAGAATATTTTTTGAATCATCGATAAAATTCATTTTTATCCATCTACATTTCTTTTCTTTACTCATTTTTTCCTCATATTGTCGGATTCAATTTCCTTTCCATTCTCTCTCTCTCTCTCACACACACACACACACACACACATATATATATATATATATTATATATATATATATATATATATATAAAGATAAATCTAATGAGTCAGACGAACCTACTATTAGTTTCGCATAAAGCTCTTCAGGGCTTTATGCGAAACTAATAGTAGGTTCGTCTGACTCATTAGATTTATCTTTATTATTGGCTCTACTTAGGTATCGAGCACTTTTTACTTATTAGCTTTCTCCTAGCGGCTATATGAATATATATATATATCTTATATACATATATATACATATAAATTGTTTTTTCTTTTGGCCAAATACTGTACCAATAGATTTTTTTTGTTGGTACGACTATCTTGGTTTTTTCTTTTTTTCAAAATTCAACATTCACTCTGATGAAGGTCGATTCTTCTATGTGTGCGAAATATTTTCACACACATGAACTGACCGAAACACATGTGTAAGTGATATTGTCGGATTCAATTTCTTTTCCATTCTCACACACACACAGACATATATATATAATATATATAATATATATATATATATATATATATATATATATATATATATATCTTATTATAATGGAGATTGTGTGTTTTTCTGTCTGTAACCGAAACTATATTACTATACAAATTGTTATTTACATCACATTCTCCATGACTTTATTTCTATTTAAACCTCAATTATTAATAAAATTGTTTTTCATCATTAAGACTGTTGACCATATCTACATACTAATAACATGCAATTGTATTTATATATACAAGAAAATAGCGGTTTACAGTGTGAACGAGAAGGCTAATTTGCATATTGATATTAAAAATTTGATTTTAATAAATATATGCTTAGTATTATTGATTTCTAATTATTTGGTTTTACCTTATTGAATATGAGCAAAAATCTCGGGGATAAAATCTTAAAAGAAATCCATTAACAAGAAGAAATAACTACAATTTTATTCTTTATTTCCTAATTTAACTATTATAACTGGTAAAATTTACCAATGAAAGAAGGGAGTAATGGAAAATGATGGAAGAGTTAGTTTCAAAGTTGTTCTATTTTTCAATCATACCCCCTCTGTTACTAATCTTTTTATCTACATTCTTATTCAATTTCATTTGCCTTTCTAATTTAATATGATATATTATTATATTAAAACTTAAATATTTGCACCCGGAGGGTGCATATATTTGCTAATATATATATATATATATATATATATATATATATATATATATTGTTTGTCAATTTAAACAAGAAATGACCAGCCCAACCCGAAGAAATCAACACAAAAAAGCAATCCCAGAATAAGCCCACTAGATCGACTGAAGAACACGGCGACTGGCCGAGTTAGAAGCAGAAGCAACAGTTAACAAGTAAGAGACATCATCTCATCCCCTATCTACTCTCTCCCCCCCCTCTCTCTCTTCTCTCTCTCTCTCTCTCTCTCTCTCTCTCTCTCTGTCTCTCTCTGTCTCTCTCTCTCTCGCCGATTATATACACCCAAGTAAGGGGATATATAACAATAGTAAGCGTAAATTATTGTGTATTGATTTGCAAAATATTTGATCAACTCCGAGGACCTGATGACCTCTAAAGTTCTGGCAAGTTCCAACAATGTGCTGTTCTCCGAAGATTCCTCGGTACCAGAAATACCGTTATCCATAAAACAAAATATACAACTATATATTGATCTTGGGTAATTTTCACCTTTAGTTGTCCGAATTCCTACCATAAAATTGTGCGTGCGCATTATCTGAAATGAACTTAATTGTTATTAAGAACACATTTTATGATATTTTTGTGTTAAAACATGCAGTTGTATTGTTTTCGAAAAAGTTTCTAAGATTTGTTTATTTCGCACGGAGACTTTCAAAATATCTACCGGCTTGTTTCAAAGTGAAAGTCAGTTGGCTAAATTCCTAGCATAAAATTATCTGAAATGAACTTAATTGTTATTAAGAACTCATTTTATGATATTTTTGTGTTAAAGCATGCAGTTGTATTGTTTTCGAAAAAGTTTCTAAGATTTGTTTATTTCGCACGGAGACTTTCAAAATAGCTACCGGCTTGTTTCAAAGTGAAAGTCAAGGGAGGTTACTCTAATTGCCTTATTTGCTAGGAATTTTGACAACTAAAGGTGAAAATTACCTGATCTTGTAGTTTTTACTAACAAATGATATTTGTATTAACTATTATATAGATTGTTATTGTATATATTTTGCAAAGGCAACAATAGGATTTATATGTAATGAAATTTTAAATCATCCTTTCATAACTCCTCTTGGCATTCCGTGGAATTTTCTCGGATCCTGCTAGTAAGTAATATTTTCTTTATTGTTTTATAGAATATGACTCATATTTAAACCCGCCCTGTCGGTGGGGCGTTAGAATGCACCGACTGCACCTCTGCAGAGTGGTAAGACTCCCCCAATGGGGCCACCTGTTGGCCATGGGTGGCGACCAGTAATCCTTAAGGATAGAGCCCAGGTGGATGAGCAGTTCATGACATGCAACACTCCACTTTGGCCCTATCTTGGGCTAGACGGTCGGTCGGAGAGGCCCCCTCCGATCAATCGGCTGGTCATGTCAAGCCCTAGCACCTATATGATTTTCCGAACCCTATTACCCTTATGATTCGAAATCTTGCATACACATTAATATCCTTCTAACTAAGAAACACACCAAATTTGGTTATTGTTTTTTTTTATTAATTAATTAATTAAACCAAAATAAACCGATTTGCGAAACTGGTCATATACCAGCTGCTGATAATAAAATATTGCTCGCTGCCTGCTTTAGCGATACCAGCAGTTTAATTTAATTTTAGTAAACAAAATTGCATTCTAAGCAGTCCAGCTCGAAATTTCTCGCGCCAGTCTTTAAAATATTTATTTGGTTCGAAAGAAAAGAAAATAATCGTTCTAAATATGTAATTTGTATGTGTTCTTATCCATTGAATTATTTCTTACATCGAATTAAAAAAACAAAATAACAAATTAAACGAAAACATTTAACGATAACTCAACTTTTTGTATTTCTTTATTTAAAAAAAAAAAATTTTTTAGTCATGACCGGGTACTTTTGCTAGTATATCTATAAACATGATGAGAATTTTAGTGATATATCGATAAGTATTTTGTTTTATGCAGGAACTGAATTAAACCGGATATTCTACTGATTGGACAGTTGCAGGGTTCCGGATGAGCAGTTCATGACATGCAATATTCCACTTTGGCCCTATCTTGGGCTAGACGGGCGGTCGGAGAGGCCCCCTCCGATCAATCGGCTGGTCATGTCAAGCCCTAGCACCTATATGATTTTCCGAACCCTATTACCCTTATGGCAAGCCCCAACCCCTTTTTATCATATGGGTGCTAGAAGGCGGTGGCTGCGGGTCTACATGTCCTGGGAATGACGTTAAACTCTTTCATCACCATTGCTCCCTGGTCCACTTTTACCCGGAGTGGTAGTACCTGTTAGGGTCCCATCTATGGGTTAAATAGAAAAAATGTATTTATAAAAAAAATTGTATTATCCATTAAGAATTGATTTATTTCGAAACTTTATCGGCATTAAAGGACCCACTGAGGTTGATATGCCGTAAAACAAAACAAACCAAAACCAAATCATATTTAAACAGTATCAAAGATTTTCACAGATGGCTAATTTTACAAGGAAAATAAAAAACGATTTTCTGTGAGAAAAATATGTTTGACTAAGATATTGTATTTCTAAAAACTTAATGTAGTCAAAAAAGTAAAATCAGTGGAGTGGCCTATTGTCGGTATCAGCCGATCAGAAAGGGAATCTCCTTTTCGCTAGGGTTAGACCAAGAAGATTTTTTGCTGAGGTGGAGCGCCACACCTATTGTCAGCTCCCGGATACTGCTTTTACGGCAAATATCAGATTACCCTGTGTCACTCATTCCCTGAATTGGCAAGGACCGGTGTTGAAACCGGAACCCTGCAACTGTCCAATCAGTAGAATATCCGGTTTAATTCAGTTCCTGCATAAAACAAAATACTTATCGATATATCACTAAAATTCTCATCATGTTTATAGATATACTAGCAAAAGCACCCGGTCATGACTAAAAAATTTTTTTTTTTTAAATAAAGAAATAAAAAAAGTTGAGTCATCGTTAAATGTTTTCGTTTAATTTGTTATTTTGTTTTTTTAATTCGATGTAAGAAATAATTCAATGGATAAGAACACATACAAATTACATATTTAGAACGATTATTTTCTTTTCTTTCGAACCAAATAAATATTTTAAAGACTGATGCGAGAAATTTCGAGCTGGACTGCTTAGAATGCAATTTTGTTTACTAAAATTAAACTAAACTGCTGGTATCGCTAAAGCAGGTAGCGAGCAATATTTTATTATCAGCAGCTGGTATATGACCAGTTTCGCAAATCGGTTTATTTTGGTTTAATTAATTAATTAATAAAAAAAACAATAACCAAATTTGGTGTGTTTCTTAGTTAGAAGGATATTAATGTGTATGCAAGATTTCGAATCTGAGTGACTTCTTTTTTCAGAGTTATAAGTCGACAATACATACCAAACTTTATATATATATATATATTATATATATATATGTGTGTGTGTGTGTGTGTGTGTGTGTGTGGTGTTGGTTGAGCTCAGTCGGGAACCACAAGGTTCCTGGTTCAATACCGGCCCTCGCCAACTCAGCGTATGAGTAGCACAGGGATCTGAGCTCTGAGCGATAAAGTAAGGAGGTGATGGTTGGTGTTGCGCTCCAATTCAGACACAAAAAAACAATCTCCTTGGTCTAGCGCAAGTGAAAAGGGGGTAGACTCCATTACTATCTGGCTGATACCGTCTTCAGGCGTCACCCCGACAACTTTACTTACTTACGTATATATATATATATATATATATATATATATATATAACTGAATGTTTATGTATAAATACGTACATCTCAGTCGGGAGAGCGTTCGGCTAGAGACCACAAGGTTCCAAGGTTCCTAGTTCGATACCAGTCACCGCCAACTCAGCATATGAGTAGCACAGGGATCTGTTCGGTAAAGTAAGGAGCTGATGGTAGGTGTGGCGCTCCACCTCAGGTGCTAAAACAATCTCCTTGGTCTAGCGCTATTGAAAAGGGGATAGACTCCCTCGCTGACTGGCTGATACCGACTTTAGGCCGCCCTGTCGACTACTTATATATATATATATCTACAGATAGATGAACACACACATATTTTCATGTTCACACACATACAGCCAACCACCTTTACAGACACACTACTGTCCTTTTACACGCACGAAGTCACACATACACACACACAAATTATATATATATATATATATATATATATAATCACACATACACACACACAATGAATATATATATATATATATATATATATATATATTATAATAAGTCATCCACAGACACGTGTTTCGGCATTTCACGCCTCTTTAGTGTGGCTAGACACAACTGCCCTTGGTTAGGGTCGAACTCAGACTGACCGCATGGTTGTCCGATATCTTATCCCCTCGCCCACAGACAGCTGATGCGGGGACTGGTGTTTTTAAACTATTAAATACATAGGAATGTATTTTTCGGTCACTGAGAGATCAAATTTCCGGAGAAATGATCATTGCTTATTTGCTTAGTAGTGAGAGTTAATTTAAATTACCAATTAGAGAGCTCATTACCAAATTTATGGGAGCATATATATTAATAAAGTCATCCACAGACACGTGTTTCGGCATTTCATGCCTCTTCAGTGTAAGTAAATGAAATAAAAAAAGCGCAT
>CM042158.1:93857160-93902214 GCA_023376005.1 Doryteuthis pealeii | reverse complement strand
TATATCAATGATTTTTATAAGTTTCAATGCCAGAGTTTTTTTTACGTAAAAGAACCAGAAAAAAAAAATCAATAAAGAAACTGACCGTGTCGTAAAAAAAACGGACTGTTTTATTATTTATTCAAGATGACGGTGAGTAATTTTTCCCCTTGGCATAATTTGATCTTGAATAAACTGTTTTCTTTGTAACAACTCTTTATTGTACTTTATTCTTTTTTGCGAGATTTTAAAAAAGTCCAAAAGATTTTAGTTTTCTTTCTTTCAATAGGCCTAAACTGATCACGTGGACCTATTTTGGTGGTACCTTTACTGACAGTAGCACTTGATTACAACTACGACTGAAGAATTGTCGCTTTACTTAACAGTGAGATATGAAAATTTCATAAAATATATAACTTTATTTAATCATTTAGTTAGATCAGTTTTTTCAGGGGGGGGGGGTAGCTTGATGTTGGCACAAGGCCAGATGTATAGGGCACCTAACGAGAATCGAACTTACTAACAATGGTCTGTAAATCTAGCTTTGCTAACCATTACACCACCTGAGGTCCCTACCATTCGGATATAGTTATTTACTAATTTAGCCTTTAGATGTGGCACAAGGGCCAGAAGAAAGGGGGCGCCCAGTGAGAAATCGAATAGACTAACAATCGTCTTGCAATCTAGTTGCTACCATTACACCACATGAGGTGCCCAAATCTTCCCCCTCTGTATAGTATTTACTAATTCTTAACTTAGATGTGGCACAAGGCCAGAAGATGGGGTGTCCAACGAGAATCAATAGACTAACAAATGGTCTGCGAATCTAGTTTTGCTAACATTACAGCCACCATGAGGTGCTCAAAATATTCCCCCTCTGTATAGTTATTTTACAATTCTTAACTTATAGATTGGCACAAGGCCAAAGTATGGGTGTGTCAACGAGAATCAAATAGACGTTAACAATGGTCTTGCGAATTCTAGCTTGTTAACCATTACACCAAAACGAGCGTACCCTACCCCATTCTGATATATTTAGCAAAATATTTAAGAGTTTCTTGGTGTGCGCGGCCATGTTTTTTCTTTCCCACACGAATCGACTTAAAGATGAATTTAAACAATGTTACACTTTGCTGTGCTGTCTTAATTTTTTAGCAGGGGAGTTTATGTACTAGTTTAAAAGTGCTGCACTATATTTCATTTCCTGTATGACCGGATGACACCGATTATATGTTGATAACAACACACATTAGCCTTTGTCGCGCCATGTTTTATAATAAAAGCTACCAGGCTAAGCCATGAAAACATTCACCGTAAAGCGGCTGTAGACCACCGACTTAGTTCCTCATGTAACGCGTTGGGTTTAAGCATAATATAAGTTAGAGGCTCAGAGTGACTTCCAAACGTGGGTACATTTAAGTACAGAAAAATATTTTCCGACAAGAGAGAATTGTAGACCAAGAACAGCTTTATTCTATTTTTTTTTTTTTTTTTTTTCATGGTGAGACACAATTTAAGACAGGAATTACATATACAAATTACAAGGTACTAAATAGGTATACAAAGTAGACACTTAAAGAATACAATTATAGCGTGCATACAGAAAATAGGGATTCGTCCTGCAGAGTGATGGAGGTCAGAAGAATGTCATTACTTGAGCAAGCTGGGGGCGAAGCCCCCCACATAAAGGCACAGACGCAAATGTCTAAACCCAATGTGTCTTGTTTGCTGTCCTGGAGTAAGAGAATCTTCAAATGGCACTTTGCTGACTAAATACCACGGCCCCCTAGTTGGTAAACAAAAATCTGTGGCAAGGGAAGTAACTCTTCCAGACCAAAACAGGGGTAGCCAATGGCGCTACATAAGAATTTAGCGACGTGATAATATGCCCAACACATTTATGACGTTGTGCACGTTGTGTACAATAAGGAAACTTAAACTTTTTGGTTGATTGGATTGGTTGAGGGGTTGGTTGTTGGTTGGTTGGATTTTGCAGCATGTTCACCCTTGGGTTATATTTTATTGCGAGAGACGATTTATAAGACCCATATAAAGAGAATCATACTCGTGCGCCACTCTTTCTCGGGCCACGATGTAAGTGATATTTCCATCTTTTTTATTTTTTTCTAATTTCAACTAGAGTCTATAAATCGTCTTCGGCATAAAATAACCCAAGGGTTGACATGCTGCAAAATCCAACCAACCAACCAACCAACCAACCAACCAATCAACCAAAAAGTTAGTTTCCTTATTGTACACAACGTGCACAACGTCATAATGTGTTGGGCATATTATTCACGTCGCTAAATTCTTATGTAGCCATTGGCTACCCCTGTTTGGTCTGGAAGAGTTATCTTCCCTTGCCACAGATTTTGTTTTACCACTAGGGGGCCGTGGTATTTAGTCAGCAAAGTGCGAAGTTTGAGTTCTCTTTACTCCAGGACAGCAAACAAGACACATGGGTTAGACATTTGCGTCTGTGCCTTTTATGTGGGGGGCTTCGCCCCCCAGCTTGCTACAAGTAAATGACATTCCTTCTGGACTCTCCATCACTTCTGCAGGACGAATTCCTATTTTCTGTATGCACGTCTATAATTGTATTCTTTATGTGTCTACTTTGTATACCTATTTAGTACCTTGTAATTTGTATATGTATTCCTGTCTTAAATGTGTCTCACCAGAATAAAGTCTGTTCTTGGTCTACAACTTCTTTGTCGGAATATTTCTTGTACTTAAATGTACCCACGTTGGAAGGTCACTCTGAGCCTTCTAACTTATTATTATGCCTTTAAACCCAACCGTTACATGAGGAACTAAGTCGGTGTCTACACCGCTTTACGGTGAATGTTTTCAATGGCTTAGCCTGTAGCTTTTATTATAAAACATGGCGCGACAAAGGCTATGTGTGTTGTTATCACATATAATCGGTGGTCATCCGGCATACAGGAAATGAAATATAGTGGCAGCACTTTTAAACTAGTACATAAAACTCCCTGCTAAAAAATTAAGACAGCACAGCAAAGTGTACATTGTTTAAATTCATCTTTAAGTCGATTCGTGTGGAAGAAAAAACATGGCCGCGCACACCAAGAAACATCTTATAATATTTTGCTAAATATATCAGAATGGTAGGGTACCTCGTTTTGGTGTAATGGTTAACAAGCTAGATTCGCAGACCATTGTTAGTCTATTTGATTCTCGTTGGACACCCCATACTTCTGGCCTTGTGCCACATCTAAGTTAAGATTAGTAAATAACTATACAGAGGGGGGAATATTTGAGCACCTCATGTGGTGTAATGGTTAGCAACTAGATTCGCAGACCATTGTTAGTCTATTTGATTCTCGTTGGACACCCCATACTTCTGGCCTTGTGCCACATCTAAGTTAAGATTAGTAAATAACTATACAGAGGGGGAATATTTGGGCACCTCATGTGGTGTAATGGTTAGCAAACTAGATTCGCAGACGATTGTTAGTCTATTCGATTCTCACTGGGCGCCCCTTTCTTCTGGCCTTGTGCCACATCTAAGCTAAGATTAGTAAATAACTATATCCGAATGGTAGGGCACCTCAGGTGGTGTAATGGTTAGCAAGCTAGATTTACAGACCATTGTTAGTAAGTTCGATTCTCGTTAGGTGCCCTATACATGGCCTTGTGCCACATCTAAGCTACCCCACCCCCTGAAAAAACTGATTCTAAACTAAATGATTAAATAAGTTATATATTGTTATGAATTTTCATATCTCACTGTTAAGTTAAAGCGACAATTCTTCCAAGTCGTAGTTGTATCAGTGCTACTGTACAGTAGGTACCACCAAAATAGGTCACGTGATCAGTTTAGGCCATATTGAAGAAAGAAACGTAAATATTTTTGGACTTTTTTTAAAATCTCGCAAAAAAGAAATAACGTACATAAAGAGTTGTTACAAAGAAAAACAGTTTATTCAAAGATCAAATTATGCCAACGGGGAAAAATTACTCACCGTCATCTTGAAAAATAAATAAAACAGTCCGTTTTTTTACGACACGGTCAGTTTCTTTATTGATTTTTTTTTTTCATGGTTCTTTTACTAAAAAAAACTCTGGCATTGAAACTTATAAAAATCATCTGATATAATTATTCAGACTCTTATCTTTATAGAAAAAAAGTTTAAAAAATTTTTGTCGGCTCATTTTTTCACATTTCATAAAATAAAATAGGGAGAGGGCTAGACCCCGTAGAAAAATATTTCCCCAATATATTTTAGGAAAAATCTATTTCAGATATATTTTCATCAAAAAGTAAGTAATTATGGAAATTTTTGTGAAAATCGGACCATTAATTGATTTTTCGTAGAATTTTAAAAAAAAGCTTCTTATCATAACTTGTTTTTGGCTACGTTAAATTTCAATTGATTTAAAGGTGCAAAAATGTAAACATTGTTTTTCGTTTATAATTTTCATTATTTCTCTAAGCTGAAATTTTTTTTTTTTTAAATCATCATGAGTTTTTTTTAATGTTTCTTCTTTCGAATGAACAAAAAATCTTCAAGATAATATTAACCTTTATGCAAGTTTCATTGTGTTAAATATAGGGGGGGGTAAATTTCACAGGAAAAATTGGTGGTACCTATTGTACAGCTACACCACTTTGACCCTAACGAAGGGCGTAGAGAATGAACTAGATGGTAGTTGCACAATAATGTTGCGTACTGTCTTAAGCAAATAATAGAAACAACAGTCCACAAGAAATCAGCTGTACGGCCACTTGCTCCCTATCTTACAAACCATACGAGTAAGACGAACAAAACATGCTGAACACTACTGAAGAAACAAGGACGAACTCATAAGTTACGTTCTCAAGTGGAAACCTACACCTGGGCACGCCAGTGTGAGTCTTCCAGCAAGGACTTAGATCGATCAGTTATGTGCGGATTCTGCATGCTGCATTGAGGACCTTTTGGGGTCGATGGCCGACAGGGATGGTTGGCTTGAGATTGTCAGGGATATCCGTGCTGCCGGCATATCATGATGATGATGATGATGATGATGATGATGTTAAAAAATGTTAGTAGTTCTGACTTTCAACCCACCAAAATTACCGTATTTGACGGCATATATATTTACCAACCCCTCCGCGCGAGCAGGATGCGACACAATGTCAATTTCTTAAGCGGAGTTTAACAGGTTTGAATTCAGAGTTTTCCTTCTGCTAGACTGGTTACCTAGCCATGGTTAAAGAGCCCAGTCTGCCCGACTATTTATCCACAGCTGGCGGGAGAGTAGGATTCATCCCTTTCCCAAGGGTATTTGACGGCATATAGGACGCACTTTTATTCCAAAATTTTGTCTCAAAAATTTGCCCTGCGTCTTATACATCGTGCAGTGGCAGAATGCTTTTATAAAAAAAGGATTCTACTTTACCTTATTTCTTGCTTTATGCACTATTGGCTTTATTTTCGTGTCCAATGTTTTGTTATTATTATTATTATTATTATTATTATTATTATTTGCTCCTTTTGAGTTTTCACATCAACATTAGCTGATGGTCTTTCACTGGAGTCTGAGTGACAGCAAGTCTCCTCAGGTCTCCAAGACTCTTCTGAGTATTCTGGCAGATTGCAGCAGTGCAGTGTTCTGAATGGTTTCAATCCTTCCTCTGATTTCCAAACTTTCCAGACCCTTTTCCAATCCTTTCGGGACTGCTCCAAGTGCACCAACTACAATTGGTATTACTTTCACTTTCATGTTCCATAACTTTTTCAGTTCTCTGGCAAGATCCAGATATTTGTCCATTTTTTCATTTTCCTTTGGCTTCACCCTGTGATTTGCTGGCACTGCAAAATCCACCAGTTGACAAGTTCTTTCTTTTTGTTTATCAACACTAGGTCTGGTCTTCTTGCTGGGATAAGGTGATCTGTTTTTATTTCAAAGTCCCAGAGAATTTTATGCATTTCGTTCTCAAGAACAGATTCTGGTTTATGCATATACCATTTTGTTGTATGGTCAAAATTAAATTTTTTGCATAATTCCCAGTGGATCACCTTCCCAACCCAGTCGTGTCTAGTTTTGTATTCTCGTTGTGCTAGTTTGCTACATTCGCAAAGTATATGGTTTACAGTCTCATCTCTATTACCGCAAAGTCTACATTTACTATTTTGTTGGGTCTTATCAATTTTCGCTTTGATATAGTTCGTCCTTATGGCATTATTTTGTGCAGCAATTATTAGTGATTCAGTTTCTCTTTTGAGGTTTCCCTTTCTTAACCATGTCCAAGTCTTATTATAATTAATTTATCATTATTATTATTTCCTGCTATTGAGATGTCTTGTGTATGCTTATTGCTTGTCTGTACTGTCATATTGCTTTTATACAGCTATGTTTCCGTTTGTGTAATGCACAGCTAGACTGTTTTCAACAATATCTTATTATAATGGAGATTGTGTGTTTTTCTGTCTGTAACCGAAACTATATTACTACTCAAGTCACTATCCATTTAGGTATTATACATCATATTCTCCATGAATCATTTTTATTTAAGCCTCAATTATTAATAAAATCGTTTTTCATTATTAATACTGCTGTCATATCTACATACTAATAACATGCAATTGTATTTATATCTACAACAAAAAGCGGTTTACTGTGTGAACGGGAAGGCTAATTTGCATATTGAAATTTAAAATTTGATTTTAATGAATATGTGCTTGGTATTGTTGATTTCTAATTATTTGATTTTATCTTAATGAATATGAGCAAAAATCTCGGAGATAAATCTTAAAAGAAATCAACTAACAAAAAGAAATAACTGTAATTTTATTCTTTACTTTCTTATTTAACTAAATAGTTAAATTAGAAAAGTTTAGCAAGGGTATACGGGGGGGGGGGGTGGAAGAGGAAGATACAGCTGTTATATTTTTCGATTATACCCCTCTCTGTTTCAAATCATTTTATCTGCATTCTTATTTAGTTTATTTAGACTTTCTAATTTAAAATGATATTTTATGACATTAATACTTGCACCCGGAGGGTGCATACATTTGCTAGTATGCTTAAATACATTAAAAACTTTTTTTCCTGAATCTGACCTGATGAAATGGGGGTGCGTCTTATATGCCCGTGCGTGTTTTATGCCGTCAAATACGGTAATAATAAATAAAATGACACAAATGAAATGTTCTATACTTAATTGTTCTACATTTTTTAAAAAACTGTTTCATTAAGTTTTATAGAGGGATGTTCAATAACAGCGTGTAAGGGAGATAAATGCGTATATATCGAGCACAGCTGGACTAGATTTTTTCGTGTAAATAAGTAAAAAGCTATGGTATCCCATACGGTAAAATTATACGATGTATTGTTAGTCCGGGTCATAAAAAGGGAGAACTTTTTTAATGCGTTTGACGATCCGTAAATGAAAAATACAATCGTTAGTAATAATTTATTGAATATATAAAAATCTCGGAAAATATGTTGCGCAAAATTTCACATTTTAAACCTTACATTTTTACATAGATTAAATAAATCTTGATCTCTGATGAAAACATTGAGTGCAACATGCCACCTTCCAGATGTTTAAAATTCACTATTAAATTTTGAAGTAAATAAAAATAGGTCAGTTGAATTACAGAAAATATCCTTTTGATCCAATTCAAAGAAAAATATTGTTTTTAAAACTACAAAAAAAAAGAAAGAAAAAAAAAGAAAAAAACACGCTACAAAAATTATTTTTTGAATTTTAAGAAAACGATTTTTAAATTTTCAAATAACTTTTTTCGGGCAATATTCTTTTTTTATTTATTTATTTTTTATTTATTTATTATTATTTTTTTTTTTTTTTGTATTTTTTATTTACTATTATTATTATTATTATTATTATTATTATTATTTTTTTTTTTTTTTTTTTGTAGTTTTAAAACAATATTTTTCTTTGAATTGAATCAAAAGGATATTTTCTGTAATTCAATTGACCTATTTATTATTATTATTATTGTTATTATTATTATTATTATTATTATTATTATTATTAGCAAATATATGCACCCTCTGGGTGCAAGTATTTAAGTTTTAATATAATAAAATATCATATTAAATTAGAAAGGCTAATGAAACTGAATAAGAATGTAGATAAAAAGATTTGGAACAGAGGGGGTATGATTGAAAAACAGAACAACTTTGAAACTAACTCTTCCATCATTTTCCGTTACTCCCGTCTTTCATTGATAAATTTTCCTAATTCAACTATTTAGTTAAAATAGGAAGTAAAGAATAATATTACAGTTATTTCTTCTTGTTAATGGATTTCTTTTAAGATTTATCTCTAAGATAACACCAAACAATTAGAAATCAATAATACTAAGCATATATTTATTAAAATCAAATTTCTAATATCAATATGCAAATTAGCCTTCCCATTCACACTGTAAACCGCTATTTTGTTGTATATATAAATACAATTGCATGTTATTAGGATGTAGATATGGTCAACAGTCTTAATGATGTAAAAGAATTTTATTAATAATTGAAGTTTAAATAAAAATAAGATCATGGAAAATGTGATGTAAATAACAAAGAGAATTGTGACTTGTATAGTAATATAGTTTCGGTTACAGACAGACAAACCCACAAATTCCATTATAATAAGATTATTATTATGTGGCCTTCAGAAAATTCAGAAAAATTCTTAAAAAGTAAAAATTAGAGGCTGGATTTTTTTTTAAATGACGAAAAGTTAACCTCCCACTACAGTTGGTCAATTCCCTGATTTTTGGTAAGAATTTAAAAATTTTAAAAAAATGATTTTTTTCGATTATCTCCCCTTAAAATCTTTGGACATACCAAGGTTTATAATATTCTTTTGATTTCATTTAAGTCCAAAAAGCCGATTGTCATATTCTACACAACGCTGTATAAGGTCATAATGTATTTGGGTATATTATTTGCGCCCTAAACAGACACTACTTCGAAACGAGTTTGTAAACTCCCATTTAAAAGCTTTTAAAAGTTTTTGAATTAAAAAAAAAAATAGTATGCTAAAAGAAAAGTTCCCATTAAGTGAGTACGGAAACTTTGATGGCCACGACTATGGATTACATACGCAGAATAGAAATGATAATAGTCATAGTAAAAGGCGTTGTAGTACTGGAAAGATTTTAAAGAAAACAAAAAGGTTAAACTGAAATATATAGAGTGGAGAAAGCGGTAATAAAGGACTATTTGCTCGTAAATTCCTACCATAAAATAAACTGAACCCTCATTTTATGTCCGTGTTTTTGCAATAAATGTTTTATTTTTCTTGCACCCGTTATGTTACAATACTAAATATATTTTATTTATTTATTTTAATATTCACTTCAATGTGTATATTCTAAAAGCTTTTATTTTGTGAGAATGGTTAGTTTTAAAGTGGGGGTTCGTTTTTACACTTCAACTTTTTACTCGTAAATTCCTACCATAAAATGCCCAAGCCTAATTTTATGGTAGGAATTTACGAGTAAAAAGTTGAATATTACTTTTTGTTGTTGTTATTTCTTTTCTTTTTGGCTTTGGTACTCTAAAATAAAAACGTCAGATTTTAATCATCGTCGACGAAAACACAAAATTACGACCATAAAAGGAGGATCCAATTTATGCCTAAATTGTAAAACTTTAAAACTAACCATTCTCACAAAATAAAAACTTTTAGAATATGCACATTGAAATGAATATTAAAATAAATAAAGAAAATATATTTAGTATTGTAAAATAACGGGTGCAAGAAAAATAAAACATTTAATACAAAAACACGGACATAAAATGGGGGTTCAGTTTATTTTATGGTAGGAATTTACGAGCAAATAGTCCTTTATTACCGAGAAAGCTATAAACTAAACACACTAAAGACATAATATGAATAAATAAATAAAGACTTGATTTTACCGAGAAAGTATTTTTTTTTCTGTTACGTGTTTAGTTGAAAGATTAAAAAAAGAAACCGAAATGTTACGATAGCGTCTATAATTGGAAATTACTTTAAGGCCGAAAAAAAAAATCACTGCCAACCGAAGTGGATGTGCTCGAACAAATAAATAAACATTTTCACGGAAAAAGAAAAGAAAGAGAGAAAAAACTAATAATAAAAGCGAAAACAGATTTCTAGGTGCAATTTTCTTGTTAATATTTAATCTATTTAGAAAAAAAAAAAAAAGAAAAAGAAAAGAAAAGAAAGAAAGAAAGAAAAAGAGGCGTACGTCTATCCTGCTTCGCCTGGCGTTGAAATCAAGAGGAGGCTGGGAAATCGTTCCACCTGGGCCTCTGACGTCACAAGCAGCCAGTCTGACGTCACTCGCAGTAAGTTTGACGTCATAAGCATTTGGCTGACAACTGGCACGTGACATTTTAATATCTGATACGGACGAAGCGACCATCAGTTCGACAAACAACTCCTTTTGTTAAGGCAAAATGTTTGATTGTCTTAACCGATGTGCGATTCCGACGTGAAGGGGAGGAATTTCTGAAATGTCTACGCACTCCCGTGTGTCTATAGGCAGACATGTTCAAAAAAACAGGCTGTTGGTAGGGCAAGAATTCGGACTGCTGTCATGGTCCTGTAGACAGATCGAAAAAACTTTCTCACCCAGTTTAAACTATAGAATTAATTTATATCTTATTATAATGGAGATTGTGTGTTTTTCTGTCTGTAACCGAAACTATATCCCTACTCAAGTCACAATTCTCTTAGTTATTGACATCACATTCTCCATGATTTTATTTTTATCTAAACCTCAATTATTAATAAAATTGTTTTACATTATTAATACTGTTAACTATGTCTACACACTGACAACATGCAATTATATTTATATATACAACAAAGTAGCGGTTAACAGTGTGAATGGGAAGGTTAATTTGCATATTAATATTAAAAAATCGAATTTAATAAATATGTGCTTAGTTTTATTGATTTCTAACTGTTTGGTTTTATTTTAATGAATATAAGCAAAAATCTCTTCAATGAATCTTAAAAGAAATCCATTAACAAGAAAAATAACTGTAATTTTATTCTTTACTTCCTCTTTTAACTAAATACTTAAATTAGAAAAAATAACAATGAAAGACGAGAGTGATGGAAGAGTAAGTTTCAACTATTCCATTTTTTATTATACTCCCTCGGTTTCAAATCTTTTTATCTGTATTCTTATTTAGTTTCATTAGCGTTTCTAATTTAATACGATATTTCATTACATTAAAACTTAAATACTTGCACCCGGAGGGTGCATATATTTGCTAATATTACTAAAATTCGCACACACACACACACACGCGCGCACACGCACACACACACACACACACACACACACACACACACACATATATATATATATATATATATATATTATATGGAGGATATGTGCTTAATTGAATTTTGAAAGTTAATTTATTAATAATTAATGAATTTAGGCGGGCATATATGTTCAAATGTAAGGCTAAACAAATCGAGAAAATGTCAATCCCTGAATGTACATTTCGACCTATTAGGTCTCATCAGCAAGGTTATAGACATGGGAGACTGCTCCGTGTGTGACTCGATAAGACCTAATAGGTCGAAATGTACATTCAGGGATTGACATTTTCTCGATTTGTTTAGCCTTACATTTGAACATATATGCCGTCTAAATTCATTAATTATTAACTAATTAATTTTCAAAATTAGGTACGACTTCAATTAAGCACATATCCTCCAAAAATTGTCGGCTAAAGCCATATAAAAATAAACACATTTGTTTGTTTACTTAACCTCATACTGTCGTATAGCATGTCAATAAAAAGTGGAATATAAATAAGTTTCAAAACAAACGAAGAATGTGGAAATGGCCAGCTAGTGTAATGGTTAGAGTCTCCGCCTGTCAGCTTGACAGTCGAGGTTTCGAGTCATACACGGAGCAGTCTCCCATGTCTATAACTTGCTGAAGAGACCTAATAGGTCGAAATGTACATTCAGGGATTGACATTTTCTCGATTTGTTTAGCCTTTACATTTGAACATATATGCCCGCCTAAATTCATTAATTATTAACTTTCAAAATTAATTTTCAAAATTAGGTATGACTTCAATTAAGCACATATCCTCCAATATATATTATATATATATATATATATATATATATATATATTGGGAGAATATTTGCTTAATTGAAGTCGTACCTAATTTTGAAAGTTAATTAATTAATAATTAATTAATTAGGCGGGCATACCTATTCAAATGTAAGGCTAAACAAATCGAGAAAAATCAATCTCTGTATGTACATGAGGCCTATTAGGCCTCATCATAGAGAGATTGATTTTTCTCGATTTGTTTAGCCTTACATTTAAATAGGTATGCCCACCTAATTAATTATTTATTAATTAATTAACTTTCAAAATTAGGTACGACTTCAATTAAGCACATATTCTCCCAAAAATTGTCGGCTAAAAAAAAGCCATATCAAAACACATGGTTTGTGTATTTACTTCTAATATATATATATATATATATATATATATATATTATTTTAACACTTCCGCCCAAACGGCCATGACTTTAATAGAAATGCAAATTCAAATCATTGAAAGAAAAAAGACAAACATAAAATCAGTCATTGAAAAACAGAGAAACAAATGGATAAACAAAATAAAAAACTTTAATCCTGGTAATAAAATGTAGGAGTCACTAACACGTATGTAAATAGAAACACCCACTGACCACCTAGTTTGAAACGAACAAATCCCTAAACTATTTAAAAAATCATTAACCAGGTGCCCTCACACACACCACACACACATAGGTAATTATGAACTTTTGTTTAGTAAATTAGGTTGTCCCAGAAAAAACAGAACCCACAAAATTGTAATAAAACTGTTAATTTTAACTTGGGGGCTTAGGGTTAGAGTTATGGTTAGGATTGGAGTTTAGGGTTGGAGTTGAGGGTTTAGGGTTAGTTTAATGGGAAAATAAATAAATAATTTGGGTTCTGTTTTTTTCTGGGTCACGTTGTACAGGGTGACCCAGAAAAAACAGAACCCTAACCCTAACCCCAAACCCCAACCCTAACCTAACCCCAATCCCATCCCTAAATCCTAACCCTAAACCCTCCTAGTTAAAATTAACAGTTTTATGACAAATTTTGTGGGTTCTGTTTTTTCTGGGTCACCCTAATTTACTAAACAAAAGTTCATAATTACCTATATATATATATACAAAATAAATAATAGAATAATCATTACCTTTAGACTAGTGATAATAAGCTTTATATACGCTCCCCAATTTTCAGGTTGAGCACTCTGTTTAGAAGGGACTAATTGCGAAAATTCACCGCTTCGGCGAAAAGCTAGTCTCACTTGTTTACAAGTTAGAGACCTCTGGTGAGTTTATTTCCGGTTTAGGAAATATAGCGATTATTCTGCCTTCTATTCTAGGCAGCTGCTTGTGGACCCATCGGTAAGAGACTTGACGAGCGAAAGTTCGTTCGGGTCTCGATCCCGACCAGAGGTAGCTGCTGAAAAATAAGCTAGCTGCACTGATGAGGGGTACGTCGAAACGCACCTGCAATGATATACTATATATATATATATATATATATATATATAATGGAGATAGACTGCATTTTTGTCTGAAGCCGAAACTATATTACTACTCAAATCACAATTCCTTTAATTATTTACGTCAAATTCTCCATGATTTCATTCTTTTAAACCTTCAGTTATTAATAAAAATTGTTTTACATTATTAATACTGTTGATCATATCTACGTACTAATAACATACAATTGTATTTATATATACAACAAAATAGCGATTTACAGTTTGAACGAGAAGGCTAATTTGCATATTGATATTTAAAATTTTATTTTAATAAATATGTGCTTGGTATTATTGATTTCTAATTGTTTGGTTTTATCTTAAGAAATATAAACAAAAATCTCGTGGATAAATCTTAAAAGAAATTTATTTACAAGAAGAAATAACTGTAATATTATCCTTTACTTCCTATTTTAACTAAATAGTTAAATTAGGAAAATTTACCAATGAAACAGGGGAGTAAGGGAAAATGATGGAATAGTTAGTTTCAAAGCTGTTCTATTTTTCGATTATACCCCCTCTGTTGCAGATCTTTTTATCTGCATTCTTAGTCAGTTTCATTAGCCTTTCTAATTTAATATGATATTTTATTATATTAAAACTTAAATACTTGCACCCGGAGGGTGCATATATTTGCTAGTATATATAAGTAACTTTCAAAAATTCATCATGTGTATGAAAGAATCCAAGTGAATTTAACCAGAAGATGATTTTCACTGAACAAATGGACTTATCAATGTGACTAGTTCATTTTTCGGCCCTATTTTTGTGGCTCGTCAAACACATTGAAAACTTTTTTTTTAAAACTTTCTAAAAACAACTTTTTCACAAAAGGTCTTATACTGATGATGACCTAAGGTTGAAACTAGTTGAGAACAATTTAAAAATAAATAACATAAAAGAACTATTCCTGTTCGTTTTATCACTTTTTGTTCATCTATATATATATATATATATATATATATATATATATATATATATATATATCACCCAGAAGAAAAGCTACACATACTAAATATAAGTGTATAATTTTGTGTAATAAAAACTTGGTTGGGGATTTTTTTATCTTCTATCCTGCAAAACAATAAGATGTTCTGTCAGAATTATCCTGATGATCCGTGAGGAGAAACCCAGGTAGATATTCTCTGTCTCATTAGGCTTACTTTATTATATTATTATTATTATTATATATATATATATATAATGTGTACAGAAATAACCTACTCGAGTTTCACCATAAGGGTCTTCAGTGTTGAGATTCGAGTAGATTATTTCATCGTGTAGGTTATTTCTGTACACACTATAATACTAAATCCACTCTACTTACGTATTGAGCACTTTATATTTGTTATAACGTTGACTTATCCGAGTAACACTTATATCAATCAAATATTGAGAGCAACCCAATATTTTTACCGGTAAGGCATTCCTTTACATACATATATATATATATATATATATATATAACCGCATGCAAAAATTTTTTTTAAAAAAGATTGCACAAAAATGTAAGTATGAACGTACAATGAGCACGATTCTCTAACCTCTAGGCATAAAATATCCCTAGAGGTGTTGACATGCCTTTATAAAAAAAATCTATTCCTTACATGAAAAGATTATTTTGATAATTTTACATAATTATAATCAGTTTATGATTTATGTACGTACCTGTAGTTAGAATATTTTGAATAAAGCCCGTTAGATTAAAAATGACGGGGTCCGTGGAGAGTGTCAACGGTGTCATTCCAACTGACCTTCCGGTAGACGGATTAGACACGTGAGAATTAGTTTAGTTCAGATGCGGCAGTGAATCCAAGGCGAGAGGACCTGTAGGTCACCGCGGCGGAATCATGGGCTGGGTTTGGAAATAAAGCTTTTATTATAAAACTACTAAGTCTTGTTTGTTAAGTAATTAAAGCAAGAAGAATCCAGCCCAATAAATCAAAGAAGCCCACCAGATCACCAAGATAAGATGACGGTCGAGTTAGACGAAGTAACCAGTAGAATCAGGGTTAAAAAAAAGAATAAGTATATCATCATAACCGACTGAGCTAAACCGTCCCTCCGGTTTAGCTCAGTCGGTAGAGCGTTCGGCTAGGAATCACAAGGTTCCTGATTCGATACTGGCCCCAGCCAACTTGCGTATGAGTAGCACAGGGATCTATGCGGTAAAGTGAGGAGTTGATGGTAGGTGTGGCGCTCCACCTCAGACGCTAAAAATAATCTCCTCGGTCTAGCGCTAGTGAAAAGGGGATAGACTCCCTCGCTGTCTGGCTGATACCGACATTAGGCCGCCCCGATGACTTTACTTTTTTTTAATATATCATCATACCTTCTCTCATCATCTCTACTACCTGTTTGTCTGTTTTTCGATTATATACCCGACGCATTATGTAGATATATATGAGTATACAATACATGACAAGATACTAATGAGTTCTGATCCAAGGACTCCATGATGATGATGATGATGATGATCCTTGACACTCCCACAAGTCTGTTTATGTTTTGTTTTTTTGTTTTGTTTTTGTGTTGCTTTGTTTGTTTTCTTTGTTTGTTTTTTATGTTTATTTGTTATATTTTTTCCATTTTCGTAAATAAAAAGTTTGCAGACGCTCGTCTGCAATGATGAGGGTGGAAAAGTGAATAGCCTTTGTGCTTTCAAAACTAATGGAAATACTTTACTATTCAAATGCTTATTGTTTTATATGCAATAATTATTTAGCCAACAATTTTTTTTTAAATCAACTTTCTGTAACTTTGGAGGACAAAATCATGAGTCTAATCCTTTGTATGGTGAGTGGGCGAAACAACCTCTTTTTGTATAGTGTGTAGATCAGACTCCCTGTTTCTCTTTGGAGAGTGACTGATAGTATCAGTTTTCACTCAGTAGAAAAAAACTTAAATCTACGGAGACTAACTATAAGTATATCATTATGTGAGCTGAAAAACTTTGTGGAAGGACTTTGTGATCTCGTGTCGTATCCTGCCCCAGTGGGGAGAGGAACTGGTAAATTTATACATACACTCACTCATTCGATATCTTGTGTTGTATTTCACCGAAAACAATTGTGATTGTCGATTGATTGATTTCTCTACGTGCACCGACGATAAGGCTCATCTTTCTCCACACGAAATCTATTCGGGTTTGTTATGATGAACTAACCCTAATCCTGTCCCATATGATGTGTCCCATATATAATTGCTCTGTAACCAGTTGATAACCATGAGAAAATGTGTCTCCGTTATGTAATCATAATATGCACTTCCGTAAAGAAAGTGACATTTGTTCGGTTTCTTTTCTATGAGGCCTAAAGCAAGAACGGTATCTTTTGTATAGTAAGTGGGCGAGACTACCTTTTTTTGCATGGTGTGTGGATCAGACTCCGTGCTTCTCTTTGGAGAATGACTGATAATGTGAGTTTTCATCCAGTAGAAAAATTACACATACTAAATATAAGTATATAATTTTGTGAGCTGAAAACTTTGTTGGAAATTTTTTTTATTTTCCATCCAGCAAAACAATAAGATGTTCTGTCCATTTCTCTGAATTTTTTAATGAGGCTTGATATTAGTATTATCTGTATTATTCGGACTATTGTCCGCATCTCCATTGTTATGTACAACGTTTCGACCGATGTGCCCTCCGGCCTTCTGCATGTATTTCTTGTCGGACTCGGGAACCTTCTCGGACTCGGGAACTGTCTCAGACTCGGGGCCTTCTTTTCGAACTCGGGAACCTTCTTATCGTAATCGGGGGCCATCAACCTAACCCTTTATTCAGTCCACGGGGGTATTTTGCTCTCATTCCGCTAACCATAGCTGGGGTAGAGGCGTTAAGCTCTGTTAATTATTATTCAAGTTACTGGTGCCCCGACCAGGATTGAACCTGCAGTCCAGAGATAACTGTCAATTAGAACTGTATCAACCTAACTCCTTTATCCACTAGGCCATGTGTCCAATTGAACAATCCAGTGTGAATTTTGGGAACTTATAAACCTAATGTCTGTTTTGGCTAGAATATCTACCTATTCATTTATGTATGATTTTTTACCTAGACTCATAGTTTTTTTTGTTTTTGCTTTTGTTTTTTCTATCTATTGTTTTGAGAAGAGTTATTATCAGAGATATTTTCAGACAATTAAAATACTTTTTATTTTGGTTGTTTACACCATGGGTTCCCAACCTTTTTCAGCTCATGGCTCACTTTGAAACCAGATTTTTTTGTCGCCCATGAAATTATCATAATAGAAAAAATATCTAAATTTTACATAAGATATTTATTCAATCAAGATACAACCATATTGACACACACACTTTATCTCAAGTATCTAAACTACATGTACTTTTCAGTTCCAATTTGACGACTATTTATTATCAATATTTGATAAATTATAAAGTCAATATATATAAAACATAATATAGGGGCGTATCAAGTGCGTATCAGGGGCGTATCAGGGGCGTAAATCTGTCCCCACTCCCCCTACCGTGAATTAGTTGACATCTTACTTTCTAGAAAATATAAATTTCCCACATATATGATTGGATTTTGTATATAAAAGTATGTTCTGAAATCATATAAAATTATATTTCCTTAGCCCACCTGAAATTTGCTGTGGCCATTTTGACCATGTGGCCATAGGTTGGGAACCACTGGTTTACACGACGTTTCGACAGGTACATTCTCTGTTCTTCTTCAGGTGTTATATGCAACAGCACAAGGGAAGAGTTTATTGTCCTGGTTTCTTTGAGACATAAAAATGGTATCAAATTCACAGAAGGTAGTAGACTTTATCATTAGTAAAAAAAAGAGGCACTCTTGAATTTCTCAACGTAGCAGCAGTGTTCAGAAAATGTATATATCTTTTAAAAAAGACCATTAAGCGATAGATAGGTTTTAATCATCATCATCATCATCATCATCATCATGTAGCGCAAGTAGCGCGGATATCCATGACAATCTCTCGCCAACCTTCCCTATCATTCATTGTCCCTGGGAGGTCTTCTGCGCAGCAACCAGCATCCTCGCATAGTTGGTCAATGTATGTCCTTGTGGGCGACCCACATTAGCATGTCCTGTGTTGCTTTCACAGGAGAACGTCGCTTATGAGTTCGTCCTTGCTTCTCCAGCAGTATTCTGTGCATAGTCCGTCTCACTCGGATGGTTTGTGAGGTGGGGGGGGCAGGTGGCCATACAGCTGCTTCCTGTGGGGTGCTGCTTCCACGACTTGTTCAAGACTACACGCAGCATTCTTGTGCAGCTCCCATCTAACTTATTCTCAAGGCGCTTCGTCATGGTCCATGTGGTGCAGCCATACAACAGTACTGATATAACCACAGCCTGAAAAATTTATCACTTTAACTTGTCAGTGAGATTGGACTTCAAGGCCGTTGTTGTATCAGTGCCACTGTACGGCTGCACCACCTGGACCCTAGGTTTTAATAATGCTTTCTAATAAGGCAACTACAGGGTGGACCAAAATGATCGGACACATTCAAATTTTTCTGAAATTTTGTACGGGTGTGGACTATGTTAAAGTTAGACATTCCCCAAAATATGAGTTTCCAATTCCAAGAATTGGCGGAGTTATGTCGGTTTTTAGCTCACCAAAATTGAGGTGGGGGGGGGGGTCACAAAAAATGGCGACTTTTTGTAATCTATTTTGTAAGCCTCCAAAAGAGCCAGATCATTTTGGTCCACCCTGTATATCATTAAGAAATTTTTCTTTTGCCAAAATAAGTTGGACATTTTCAGAACACTACGACGTACACTGGTTAGGGTTAGGGTTAGGGTTAGTGTTAATTCATTTAAGCAGATGTGCTAGATTCATGTGTTTATGAATTCTTGTGGCGAGAAAACAAAGAAAGTAACACTTTCAATCAAATTCTTAATTGATTCACAATAAAACATTTTCAAACCCATCTATCATTTAATGGTCTTGTAAGAAAAGGATTCAAAGTTATATATACTTGAATACAAGACTCCGACAAGGGTTGATAGACAAAAACATTTAATATGGTACAGCACATGGATATAACAATATACATAATACATAGGTAAAACAAAGTTACATGTATAAAGATAAAGATACATTCATGAATGGTACAAGATATACATAAAAGCCACAGACATGAGACTAGGGATAGTCCATGCTGTGTATAACTTACAGTAATGTAAGGGGGCAAAAATCCCCAACGAGAAGGGGTAGACCGTGTCTACCCCATGTGTCTCGTAGGTCGAGGAACCGGAAAAGAGAGTGAAGCGTTTGAACCAGCCGCTTAAATATAAAATGGCCCCCTAGCGGGCACCAGCGAACTAAACGGGCAGACAACTCCCCCAGGCAAATACGAAACTAACGCTACAGTCTTATTTTTTTAAGGTATAAGAATTTACTGAACACCGCTTCTACGGTCGAGAAAGTTCAAGAGCTTTTTAGTATCTATCCTCAGTAATTGCGTAAGATTATCAATTATTATTGATTTATAGTCAAAATCATTAATACATAGAATAAATCTTATTTATTAACGGGGTCTCTATGAAAATCCGAGTTAGATTTGCCTAAAAATAGTCCATGTTATTGGTGCGTTTAAAATCCAGCAATATATTTTGTATATTACTAAGAAAGGGGCCAGGTTAGCTCAGTCGGTAGAGCGTTCGGCTAGAAACCACAAGGTTCCTAGTTCGATACCGGTCCTCGCCAACTAAGCGTTATGAGTAGCACAGGGATCTGTGCGGTAAAGTAGGGAGCTGATGGTAGGTGTGGCGCTCCACCTCGGACGCCAAAACAATCTCCTTGGTCTAGCGCTAGTGAAAAGGGGATAGACTCCCTCGCCGATTGGCTAATACCGACATTAGGCCACCCCGACGACTTTACTTACTTTACTTTTACTATAATCCAAGGGCCGGGTGAGGTCAGTCGGTAGAGTGTTCGGCTAGAAACCACAAGGTTCCTAGTTCGATACCGGTCCTCACCAACTCAGCGTATGAGTAGCGCAGGGATATGTGCGGTAAAGTAAGGAGTTGATGGTAGGTGTGGCGCTCCACCTCAGATGCTAAATACAATCTCCTTCGTCTAGCGCTATTGAAAAGGGGATAGACTCCCTCGCTGACTGACTGATACCGACTTTAGGCCGCCCCCTTTACTTTACTTTACTTTTTTACTAAGAAATAAAGGTTTATATAATATACGGTGTGGTTAATGTGCATATTGGTTTTAACAAAACCGTGTTTTATAAATTATTACTTGGTGTTATTGACCTCTAATATTATTGTTTTATTCTCCAACTTATCAAAATTAATCCTATGAATGATTTTAAATAGAAACCAATTAAGATATAATTAAAATAAGTGTAATCTTTTTGTATGCGTTCTTATTTAATTTCGGTAGTCCTTCTAATTTAATATCTTTCATTAAATTAAAACTTAAATACTTACTGTTATAGAGTAGCTAAGACCCCTTCAGCACTCTACCAGATGGACTGGCTCATAGCCATAAAATAGTCTACGATTCGAGTAGATCATGGGCTGCCTTACCTAGGCAGTAATATCTCATCAACAGAAAGCGATGTTAATACACGCATAGGAAATGTATGGTCTGCTATAAACAGATTGTCAGTCATATAGAAGTCCGATCTCACAGACAAGTTAAAGCGACAATTCTTCCAGGCCGTAGTTGAATCAGTGCTACTGTATGCCTGCACCACCTAACGAAGCGACTGGAGAATAAACTAGACGGTAGCTGCATTATAATGCTGCGTGTAGTCTTAAACAAGACGTGGAAACAACACCCCACGAGAAAACAGCTGTACGGCCACCTGCCCCATATCACACAAACCATCCGTGTAAGACGAACGAGACACGCCGGACACTGGTGGAGAAGCAAGGACGAACTCATAATTGACGTTCTTCTGTGGAAGCTATCACATGGGCGCGCCAGCGTAGGCCGACCAGCAAAGACATACAGGGACCAGCTCTGCGCGGATACTGGATGCCGCGCAGAGGACCTCCCAGGATCAATGAATGATAGGGAAGGTTAGCGAGAGATTGCCATGGATATCCGTGCTGCCGGCGCGACATGATGTAGATCAACTTGCTGAATAACATTCAGACTAACTTTGCTGCGTTGGCTATACCGAACTGACCCTTCTCTTTTAGCGTGAGTTTGTCTTGTTAATTGTTTGTACTTATTTGTTCTGTGTTTATATGTATCCGTTCAGCACCGGATGCTGGTGCTTGATAAATGTGTTAAGCACACCATTCATCTGTGTATCTTTCCACCTCGTGATATAACACTTACGCCCGGAGGGCGCATATTCTTGCTAATATAAATAACGAATATTCCCTATCGAAAATTTACTATAGAAGCACAGTCTAATGACAGTGTGTACTATACACTGATCAAACGCGTGGTGTAATGGTTAAATTCATGGGAAATGGACTCGTCGCCCCGAGTTCAAATTCTGGATGGGGTAATAGCATTTCACTTAGCGCTAATACCCTTTGGAAAGGTATGAATCCTACTCTCCCTCCAGCTATGGATAAACAGTGGGACAGACTGGGCTCTTTAACTTTGGTTAGGCAACCGGTCTAGGAGAAGGAAAACTCTGAATTCAAACCTGTTGAAATTCGCTTAAGAAATTGGCATTGTGTCACATCCTGCTCCTGCGGAGGGGTTGGTAAATATATATACACTATATATACTAAACGTGCCATTGCCGACTAAGGTAAGTTGATAGATGCATCGAAAGCAAAATGTCCAGTTGGTAAATTTTGGACATAAGAATATACGAGTCTTGAAACCTAATCAAGATTACAGATTAACACTTTAGCTTCGAAATTGGTTCGCTTATCTGAACAAACAGCTGCTCAGTCACCGGGGCAAGGTGGAACATAACGTTGTTAATACATCGAGATATGAATCCAATTTGCCTTGCATGCTTCATCCACTCGAACCGTCTACATTCCCTCGGGTGGACGCACGAAATTATTTTTCAGGAATCTTGTTTTAACACAAGTTGACATATTGGAGATATGTTGTTGTTTTGAAATTGGAGGTAGGTCGTTGTTTTGATGTTGAACATATATTGTTGTCGTTTTGTGGGAGGTATGTTGTATTGATATTAAAGATACTAGCAAATATATGCACCCTCCGGGTGCAAGTATTTAAGTTTTGATATAATAAAATATCATATTAAATTAGAAAGGCTAATGAAACTGACTAAGAATGCAGATAAAAAGATCTGCAACAGAGGGGGTATAATCGAAAAATAGAACAACTTTGAAACTAACTATTCCATCATTTTCCATTACTCCCCTCTTTCATTGGTAAATTTTCCTAATTTAACTATTTAGTTAAAATAGGAAGTAAAGGATAATATTACAGTTATTTCTTCTTGTAAATAAACTTCTTTTAAGATTTATCCACGAGATTTTTGTTTATATTTCTTAAGATAAAACCAAACAATTAGAAATCAATAATACCAAGCACATATTTATTAAAATCAAATTTTAAATATCAATATGCAAATTAGCCTTCCCGTTCAAACTGTAAATCGCTATTTTGTTGTATATATAAATACAATTGCATGTTATTAGTACGTAGATATGGTCAACAGTATTAATAATGTAAAACAATTTTTATTAATAACTTAAGGTTTAAAAGAATGAAATCATGGAGAATTTGACGTAAATAATTAAGGGAATTGTGACTTGAGTAGTAATATAGTTTCGGTTACAGACAGAAAAACACACAATCTCCATTATAATAAGATGTTGGTGTCGTTTTGTTATTGAAGATACATTATTTTGAAATTGGAAATAATATGGGAGGTATGTTATATTGATATTAAAGATATGTTGGTGTCGTTTTGTTATTGGAGATATGTTATTTTGAAATTGGAAATAATATGGGAGGTATGTTGTATTGATATTAAAGATATGTTGGTGTCGTTTTGTTATTGGAGATATGTTATTTTGATATTAGTGATATGTTGTTTTAATATTGGAAATATATTGTTTTTTTATATGTTGTTTTATTTGGGATATGTTGTTGTTTTGATATAGGAGATATGTTGTTGCTTTAATACTGGAACAATGTTGTTGCTTTGATATTGGACATATGTTGCTGTTTGTATATTAGAGATATGTTGTTTAAATATTGGAGACATGTTGTTCTTTAGATATTGGAATATGTTATTGTCTTAATATTGAAAATATGTTGTTGTTTTGATATTGAACATATGTTGTTCTAAAATTGTTTTAATTTTGAATAATTAATTTTCTCTAAATAGATATGATTAATTCCCAAATATCATTAAATTAGGCAAAGGGAAAGCATTTGGGTCACAGGATGGAGAAATCCCTGCTGAATGCTCAAGAAAAAAGAATTTCTGTGCAGGAGCGGACTGGCGGTGATCTAGGCCCCTGGGGGCTAAGAAAAGATTATTGAAACTTTTGCCCATTGTACCATACACTCCATGCAGATATGTACAATCTTAATCAGAGATCTATTTCTAAATTTCTTAGTCTTGATAAATACAGAAAAATCTACAGTGACATTTATTTCCACTGCTACAGTGTACGTATTTAACATGGCTTGCCAGGTTAGCTCAGTCGGTAGAGCGTTCGGCTAGAAACCACAAGGTTCCTCGCCAACTCAGCGTATGAGTAGCACAGGGATATGTGCGGTAAAGTAAGGAACTGGTGGTAGGTGTGGCGCTCCACCTTAGATGCTAAAACAATCAACTTGGTCTAGCGCTATTGAAAAGGAGATATACTCCCTCGCTGACTGGCTGATACCGACTTTAGGCCGCCCCGACGACTTTACTTACTTTACTTATTTAAATATAATGAGTTCTGAGGTGAGTAGATGTTGAACTTTGAAATATCCCATCATAAAAGAAATAATACCAAGATAATTTGGAACAGTCGTGGAGGAAATTTGGTAGGTAAAGAGTTAATAGTTGTTTGCTGTTGTAATACTGGTCCATGATGATATTGACACTTCTGTTCAGGAAGTGGTGAATCATGCAACATTCTGTTTAGCGATGATCAAAAATGAAGGTCAGAATAAAAAGCAACAGAAACAAGAAAGAAAGGATGTGCATTCGCTTTAGCAAATTTACGAGGGTGAGTAAAAAAATAATGCCATTTTTTTTATTTCATGTGAAGACTTTTATAAAACTAGGGCTTACATTGAGACCCTAACGAGGCTCAGAGGTAAAATTCGAAGAATAAAACTCAACTTGTCAATCGACAATGTCTTCCTTTTGCATGATAATGTTCAACCACACATAAGCATCAGGACAAGGGAGAAAATCGCTTCATTCGGGTGGGCAACTTTACCGCATCCTCCATAATCACCAGATTTAGCGCCTTCAGACTATCATCTCTTCGGTCCCATGAAAGAGGGTTTAGAAGGAAAACATTATTCCAGTGACGGGGAAGTGAAATCTGTAGTGAAGAAGTCAGCTTCTGGTCTTAAGAGACATATGGTGGTGCATAGGCATCAAATTTTATCATCTGATACAACGGAGAGAACGTCCTTCCTATGTCATATTTTATTTTAGTATGGATCGGTCAATGAATGAACCTAGCTAAATAGACTCATGAAGTAGTATGACCAGTTTTGTCACCCCTCCCCCCAAAACCCGCGGTTATATGCCGAATTGTGACACACTTGCTGTATCTCTCTTTTAAAAATGAATAAAGTTTTTGGAGTGAGTGCACGAGTGTGCTCACTTCAAATATCCCTTCCTATGTCATATTTAAGGGGCCGGGTTAGCTCAGTCGGTAGAGCGTTCGGCTAGAAACCACAAGGCTCCTAGTTCGATACCGGTCCACGCCAACTCAGCGTATGAGTAGCACAGGGATCTGTGCGGTAAAGTAAGGAGCTGATGGTAGGTGTGGCGCTCCACCTCAGATGACAAAACAATCTCCTTGGTCCAGCGCTATTGAAAAGGGGATAGACTCCCTCGCTGACTGGCTGATACCGACTTTAGGCCGCCCCGTTGACTTTACTTTTTATGTCATATTTGCATCAAACTTTGTGGATCTGCAGCGGGTTTGATGAGTCATTTGAGGGCTCATGAGAGGAAAGGTTCTGGTGGTGAGGTTATAGGATTGTGAGGGACGACAGTGATCTGTAAAGATTACGCTATTGCTATACCTGTCCTAAACAAAATGGCATTACTTTTTGACTCCCCCTCGTACAATTTATCGCCACTTATAGAAAAGTTATTCATTTGTCTTCACAAATTCAATTGTGGTCACTTAGAAACTGTTTAGAGTCGTAAATAGTACCGCTGCTTTGAATAATCACGTAATCGTGTTATTGCCTAAAAGATTCCGCAGTGATCTATCTGCGTAAAGACGCTAGTCGTATCTTTTTTGGATTTCCAGTGAAAAGGCGCGAATAACTAAGCGCGGGAGATTTGTCGATACTTTTACTGACGTCACTGATATCGATTGATGACGTCAATCCTGACGTTCGAGAATCGCTAACACAAAAACAAAAAAAAAATCAGCGAAGGCCAAAGCACAAAGGCAAAGTCTTAAACAAAACAGTTGCTTTTGGGATTGATTTTAACGTTAGAGAGAACGAATTTAAAGCGGCACGGAATTTTTTTTTTTTTTCGTTGTTTTGTTTTTTTTTTTTTTTTTTTTTTTTTTTTTTGTTTCGTTTGATTGTTTTTTTTTTTCTTGTATTTTCGTCCTCCACATTTTCTTCTTTTTTTCTTCTTCTTCTTCTTCTTCTTCTTCTTCTTCTTCTTCTTCTTCTTCTTCTTCTTCTTTCTTCTTTTTTTTCTTTCCTCCTCTCCTTCTTCTCTTCTCTTCTTCTCTTCTTCTTCTTCTTCTTCTTCTTCTTCTTCTTCTCTCTTCTTCTTCTTCTTCTTCTCTTCTTCTTCTTCTTCTTCTTCTTCTTCTTCTTCTTCTTCTTCTTCTTCTTTCTTCTTCTTCTTCTTCTTCTTCTTCTTCTTCTTCTTATTATTATTATTATTATTATTATTATTATTAGAAGTAACCATGTAACCATGTGGAATGCATGAAGCCGGGAAAATATGTTGGCACCTGACCCACGTGAAGAAGAAGAAGAAGAAGAAGAAGAAGAAGAAGAAGAAGAAGAAGAAGAAGAAGAAGAAGAAGAAGAAGAAGAAGAAGAAGAAGAAGAAGAAGAAGAAGAAGAAGAAGAAGAAGAAGAAGAAGAAGAAGAAGAAGAAGAAGAAGAAGAAGAAGAAAATAATAATAATAATAATAATAATAATAATAATAATAAGAAGAAGAAGAAGAAGAAGAAGAAGAAGAAGAAGAAGAAGAAAAATGAAAGAAGAAGAAGAAGAAGAATGAAAGAAGAAGGGATGATTAGAAGACGAAGAATGAAAGAAGAAGAAGAAGAAGAAGAAGAAGAAGAAGAAGAAGAAAGAAGAAGATTGGTTTGGTTTGGTTTGTTTTGTTTAACGGCACATCAACCTCAGTGTGTCATTTAATGCCGATAAAGTTTTGAAATAAATCAATTCTTAATGGATAATACAATTTTTTTATAAATACATTTTTCTAATTAACCCATAGGTGGGACCCTAACAGGTACTACCACTCCGAGTCAGAGTGGACCAGGGAGCAATGGTGATGAAGGGGCGCTCCACATTCCCCAAACCTCCAGAACTGGAGCCTCACCATTAGATAGAGTTTAACGTCATTCCCAGGACATGTAGGCCCGCAGCCACCGCCTTCTAGCACCCATATGATAAAAAGGGGTTGGGGCTTGCCATAAGGGCAATAGAGTTGGGAAAATCATATAGGTGCTAGGGCTTGACGAGACCAGCCGATTGATCGGAGGGGAAATTATTATTATTTACTCCTTTTGAGTTTTCACATCAGCGTTAGCTGATGGTCTTTCACTGGAGTCTGAGTGACAGCAAGTCTCCTCAGGTCTCCAGGACTCTTCTGAGTATTCTGGCAGATTGCAGCAGTGCAGTGTTCTGAATGGTTTCAATCCTTCCTCTGATTTCCAAACTTTCCAAACCCTTTTCCAATCCTTTTGGGACTGTTCCAAGTGCACAAACCACAATTGGTATCACTTTCACTTTCATATTCCATAACTTTTTCAGTTCTCTGGCAAGGTCCAGATATTTGTCTATTTTTTCATTTTCCTTTAACTTCACCCTGTGATCTGCTGGCACTGCAAAATCCACCAGTTGACAAGTTCTTTCTTTTTTGTTTATCAACACTAGGTCTGGCCTTCTTGCTGGGATAAGGTGATCCGTTTTTATCTCAAAGTCCCAGAGAATTATTATTATTATTATTATTATTATTATTAGAAGAAGAAGAAGAAGAAGAAGAAGAAGAATATGAAAAAAGAAGAAAAGAAAGAAAGAAAAGACATCAGCAGCAGCAAGCACAGGTCTGCGTCTGAAATAGCAATTTACTTCAAAATTAACTTTTACCGATTTCGCTCTTTGATTTATTTGCCGGTAAATATATAGTCAGTCGGATATATGTTTTCTTTTACGTAGTTTTTCACTAGCACATAAGTATTGTAATGCTTATGTATTGTTTACTAACGAAGTTTGCTGGTGGTAAACAGATCTACCAAGAAAGCACTTAAATGGCAGCATGTTGTGACACATCGTTTAAAAGAAAACTGTTTCAAGTTCGAACTTTAGAATAAGCATATACTATTATAAAGGCGCTCGTATTGAAATGGTTATGGATAAGGACAAGGTGAAAAGAGTTAAAATCCTGTATGACACTATTTGCAGTTCATGTAGTACTAATACACTTGAGAAAGGTATGCATCCAAATATTCTTCCTATGGCTGTTGTTAAATAGAAGGACAGACTGGGCTCTTTCACCTTGGTTAAGCAACCAGTCTAGGAGAAGGAAAACTCTGATTCAAACCTGTTAAACTCAGCTTAAGAAATTATGTTGGCTGTCAACTCGGGCACGAGTAAGACCATTTCCTGATCTTTCTTTTCTTTTTTTTTTTTTTTTTTTTTTCATACTTGAGGGCCAGTAGCATTTGTATCCTTGTATATTCTCAGATGACTCATCAGGCCAGTCCTAGAGAGGCATATGTTTGTATATATATATATATATATATATATATATATATTATATATAATGGACTCTCCCGTCGATTATCGACGCATGAGGGTTCATACACACAATGAACACCCACACAGAGATTTGTTTATAGTGGTGAAGGCTTGTGTTGGACCATCCACACTTTTTGGCACAGTCGATAGGAAAGAATTGGTGCATCAAGGGTTGCCACAAACCCAATCAGCGACCGACCTCAGGAATTTTTAATTCAGAGTTATCCCTCTCCTAGACTGGTTACCTACCCAAGGCTGACGAGCCCAGTCTGCCCTACTATTTAACCCATAGCTGGAGGGAGAATATATGGATTCATACCTTTCCCAAGGGTATTAGCCTATGTGAAATGCCAACAGCTTCGTCTAGGAATTGAACTCGAATCGACGAGTCCATTTTCCACGACTCTAACCACTAGCCCACGCGCCTCATATATATATATATTATGGAAAAGATGACTTACCGGTGAATATGGTCACGGTGGTTGATGTGAAGTTCATAAAGGTAAGGCAGTGATATAACAAATAAAAAAAAGTGCTCAATACGTTAGCAGAGCAAATTTGATTTACACAGTGGAGTTAACCCTGAAGATCCTCTACAAGGTGAAACTCGAGTAGGTTATCACTTGTACCTATATATATATATATATATATATATATATATATATATATATATATACTGGTGCGAGTAAATAAGGAAATAAATCCGACAATATGTAAAAGGTCTTAGTGTCCTGGGTATGACGTCCAACGACATCTAGTGGCGAAGTTCCAATTTTGAGTTCTGGGGAGTGTGGATTACCCCTTCATCACCATTACTCCCAGGTCCACTTATCCGAAGTGGTAGTACCTGTTAGGGTTCCATCTATGGGTTAAATAGATCTAAATATGAGTTAACAAAAATGTGTTTAAAAATTGAGTTAAAAATTGAATATCCAACAAGAATGAATAAAACAAAACGTCATCGGCACAAAATAACCCAATAAGGGTTGATATGCCATAAAATCCAACCAACCAAACGAAAACAAACCTATCAAAACCTAAGAATGGACTTACTGATTGAGCTCAAATCAGCCTGGTGTTGAGTTGAGTAGAGAGCCAAATAACAAAAGTTGGTTATTTCCTATAACTCCAACCTAAAGAAAGGGGAACCACTCTGAATTAATTTCATCTGTTAATTAATCTACCCATTATTTTCCCATTTAACTAACCCTAACCATAACCCTAACTCTAACTCTAACCCTAACCCCGTCTTCTTTTTTTCCTAGTAGATCAATAAACAAATGAATAATTTATAAAATTCATTCAGAGTGGTTCCCCTTTTCTTATGTTGGAGTCATAGGAAATAACCCAAAAGTTTTTGTAGTTACTGTGATAATATTCTTTTAAGAGCTCTTGAAAACTTGCGATGCTAGCATGAAAAGAAGGCACAAAATAACCCAAAGGTTGACATGCCACAAAACCAACCCAACCAACCAACTAACAGTCCAGACATAAACAAGAGACACAAAGTTTGTTTTTTCTAATGGCTGTCAACAGATATAACCATTCCACCAGACAAGAATATATCTATAAAAGAATTTGAGAAGTACAAAAATCTGGAAATTGAAATCGCAAAGAGTTGGCAAGTCAAACAATACTTGTTGTTATATGAGTCCCTTTAGGGGTCCATTAAAAAGTGAGTTGACTCTTATTTAGGTTGAATAACAGGAAACCGAAACATCTACGAAATACCGAAAATTGTTGTCGCGGGTACCGTTCACATTCCTCTAAAAAGCATTGTCCATGTTTATGGACTGAATGTGGAAATTAAAGGAAATTAATCAAACTAAGATTTACCAACAAAAAATAAATCTCATATATATATATATATATATAATATATATATATATATATTGTGTGTGTGTGTGTGTGTGTGTGTGTGTGTGTGTGCATTACAATGATAATACGATACATGTTAGATTATAATATTGCCGTCTGCCCAAACTTTCTTGTTAAAAATGTGTTTGCAATGAATAAAATCATACATTAAATAATAATAATAATAATAATAATAATAATAATAATAATAGCGAAAATTGATAAGACCCAACAAAATAGTAAATGTAGACTTTGCGGTAATAGAGATGAGACTGTTAACCATATACTCTGCGAATGTAGCAAACTAGCACAACGAGAATACAAATCTAGACACGACTGGGTTGGGAAGGTGATCCACTGGGAATTATGCAAAAAATTAAATTTTAACCACACAACAAAATGGTATATGCATAAACCAGAATCTGTTCTTGAGAACGAAACGCATAAAATTCTCTGGGACTTTGAAATAAAAACGGATCACCATATCCCAGCAAGAAGGCCAGACCTAGTGTTGATAAACAAAAAAGAAAGAACTTGTCAACTGGTGGATTTTGCAGTGCCAGCAGATCACAGGGTGAAGTTAAAGGAAAATGAAAAAATGGACAAATATCTGGACCTTGCCAGAGAACTGAAAAAGTTATGGAATATGAAAGTCAATGTGATACCAATTGTAGTTGGTGCACTTGGAACGGTCCCCAAAGGATTAGAAAAGGGTTTGGAAAGTTTGGATATCAGAGGAAGGATTGAAACCATTCAGAACACTGCACTGCTGCAATCTGCCAGAATACTCAGAAGAGTCCTGGAGACCTGAGGAGACTTGCTGTCACTCAGACTCTAGTGAAATACCATCAGCTAACACTGGTGTGAAAACTCAAAAGGAGATAATAAAATAATAATAATAATAATAATAATAAGAAGAAGAAGAAGAAGAAGAAGAAGAACAACAACAACAACAACAACAACCAAATAATTACAAGTACTTAGGAATATTGGAAGCGGACACCATCAAACAGATGTTGTGTCAGTTAAACGAAGTCTGGGTGGAAAATGAGTTATCTTCCCTTGCCGTGGTTCGTTCGGTCGATAGGTGGTGTTGGTTTTTGGCCATAAGCGGGAACTACGATTTCCTGCCTCTTTTCACTCAGGCCGTCAACGAGTTAACATGGTCTAGGCACTGTAATAGCATTATGAACTACTTCCTCACATGACACAGCACAACACGGCAGCGTAGGAAGATCATGAACTGATAGCAGACGCTTAGGGATAGAACTACTAACAAACGCTATCCAGGCCTAGACTCACATAATACATATCACTGTACATTTGCAACATAAATATATATATATTTCTGTCTTATACGCATCTGTTAAACTTAACATTATACAACATATCTCTTCACAGGCCCCCCTGCTGCCTCTAACCACCTTAGGCAAAGGGCTTTGTTTCCAAACCAGCTACCAGTAAGTGACATTCTCTACGACGAAAGTCATACGCCTATTTCTTCATAATATGTTTATGTATCTGTTGTGTATATCTTTCTCTTAAATGTATCTCCGTCATTTACGGAATAAATGTTATCGTTTCTACACCTTTGTCGGAATATTGCTTGTACTTATATGTACCCACGTTGGGAGGTTACTTTAAGCCTTCCAACGTTAATATAACACCCCCTCGTGTTATATCTGGTGAGAACCCGACGTGATACGAACACGCAGCTAAGATCATTCTACAGCTTCTTTATATGTTATACAGGAGGCGCGTGGTCTATGGAGGCGCGTGGTCTAATGGTTAGAGTCGTAGGAAATGGACTCGTCAACGCGAGTTCAAGTCCTGGGCGAAGCTGTTGGAATTTCACATGGCGCTAATACCCTTGGGAAGGTATGAATCCAATTCTCCCTCCAGCTATGGGTAAATAGTAGGACAGACTGGACTCTTTAACCATGGCTAGGTAATCAGTCTAGGAGAAGGAAAACTCTGAATTCAAACCTGTTAAACTCCGCTTAAGAAATTGACCTTGTGTCGCATCCTGCTCGTGCGGTGGGGTTGGTAAATATATATATGTTATACAGAGATGAAAGAAAATGTAAGAAAAGAATACCTAAGAGGGGCGAGAAAAGATCTAGAAACCAAGCTCTACATTAGAAATCTCGTCAAGGGAATAAACACATGGTCTGTCGCCATTGTAAGATAATCTCGACCATTTTTAAAATGGACAAGGAAGGAACTCTGTTAGATGGACGAAAGGATAAGGAAATTGATGACGATGAACAAAGCATTACACCCGAGAAACGACATCATCATCATCCTCATCCTCATCATCATCATCATCATGTCGCGCATGCAGCACGGGTATCCATGACAATCTTTCGCCAACCTTCCCTATCATTCATTGCTCCTGGGAGGTCCTCTGTGGGGCATCCAGCATCTTCACATATCTGGTCAATGTAGGTCCTTGCTGGGCGCCCCACACTTGCATGTCCATGTGTTGGCTTCCACAGGAGAACGTCGCTTATGAGTTCATCCTTGCTTCTCCAGCAGTGTCCTGCATGCCTTGTCCGTCTCACTCGGATAGTTTGGTCCATATATATATATATATATATATAGAGAGAGAGAGATGTGCATGTTTATGAATTGGACACCATTATTTTTATATCATACTGTAAAACTTGCTTAAACTTATAGTTAACGGCAACAAATCAATAATCAATATATGAAATCAATGACCATTACTTTGATCAAAACGATGACCTTTCACCTCCCATTCTCATATTCTACTTGTATTTCTATTTGATGATATTTTTATGACTTTTTGAAAACTTTTGATGGCTTGTATTTTGAGAAACTCATTTATAATAAAACACTATGTCTTATAATCGTTGGTAATTTAGTGTATGAAATCTATATACAAATTAAAAGAATACTATCTGTCCCATAATGTTTGCGACATTGAGTGTATGAAATCTATATACAAATGTAAAAGAATACTATCTGTCCCATAATGTTTGCGACATTGAGTGTATGAAATCTATATACAAATGTAAAAGAATACTATCTGTCCCATAATGTTTGCGACATTGAGTGTATGAAATCTATATACAAATGTAAAAGAATACTATCTGTCCCATAATGTTTGCGACATTGAGTGTATGAAATCTATATACAATGAACAACTATTATGGCACAGAAGGTATAGAATTTTCTATTAAGATTAATGAAAGGCTTAGAAGGATGTTAGATATAATGAATACTATCTATGTCCCATAATGTTTGAGACACTGAGTGTGTGAAATCTATATATAAATGTAACAACAATTATGGGACAGAAATATTAGCATTTTCTATTGTGATTAATGAAAGGTTTAGAAGGATGTTAAACATAAAGAAAACAATTGATGTCCCACAATGTTTGAGACACTGAGTGTATGAAATCTACATCGAAATGCAACAATTATTATGGGACAGAATTAACAAATAATGGGTCCACCCGTTGGCCGAGAGTGTTGACCCGTTATGCTCAAGTACAGAATATTGGTGGCTGAGCAGTCCATGACATGCAACACTCCACTTTGGCCCTTACTTAGGCTAGACGGTCAGTCGGAGAGACCCCTCCGATCAATCGGCTGGTCACGTCAAGCCCAAGCACCTATATGATTGTCCCAGCCCCATTGCCCTTATGGTAACCCATCAAACTCTTTTTATCATATATGTGCTAGAAGGCTGTGGTTGAAGGTCTTAGTGTCCTGGGTTTGATATTTAACCGTGTTAAAGTTCAAATTCTGGGTCTTTGGGGAATCTGGAGTACCACTTCATCACCATTACTCCCAGGTCCACCCTGACCCGGAGTGGTAGTACCTGTTAGGCTCCCATCCATGGATTAAATAGAAAAATGAGTTAACAAAAATGTGTTTCAAAAGATTTTCACTGGTGTCAAGAATAAGACAATGTCTTTGGCATAAAATAACCCAACAAGGGTTGACATGCTGTAAAATCCAACCAACCAACTGCTTTCGCGACAATATACGAGAAACGTTTCTGTGATTTCTAAATATTTTGGAGACCTTACCTTTTAGTGCACGCATTGGAAAGGCATTTAAGTACCTAGGCAGTAATATCTCATCCACAGAAAGCGATGTTAATGCACGCATAGGAAAGGCATGGTCCGCTATAAATAAACTACCAGTCATATGGAAATCCAAACTCACAGACAAGTTAAAGAGACAATTCTTCCAAGCCGCTGTCGTGTCAGTGCTACTATACGGCTGCACCACCTAGACCCCAACGAAGCGACTAGAGAATAAACTAGATGGGAGCTGCACAAGAATGCTGCGTGCGATTCTAAACAAAACGTGGAAGCAACACCCCACAAGAAAACAGCCGTACGGCCACCTGCCCCATATCACACAAACCATCTAAGTAAGACGGACAAGGTACGCAGGACACTGCTGGAGAAGCAAGGACGAACTCATAAGTGACGTCCTCCTGTGGAAGTTAGCACATGGGCACGCCAGCGTGGGTCTGCCAGCAATGACGTACATTGACCAGCTCTGTGCGGATACTGGATGCTGCGTAGAGGACCTCCAGAGAATGATGAGTGATAGTGATGGATGGAGAGTGATTGTCCTCGAAGTTCGTTTTCATTCTTAGTAAATGTCTTAATATTCATATACCTGAGGTGGTTTTCTCTGTTACCTTAGCCTTTTCAATTATCTATATATAAAAGAAAGTTTGGTATGTACGTGTCTACTTATAACTTAAAAACTAGATGTTATTCAGATTTGAAATCTTGCATACACCTTGACATCCTTACAACTAAGAAACATACCAAATTTGGTTATTGATTTTTACTGATTAAGGGATATAATTAATTAATTAAACAAAAATCAAACTATTTGCGATAATCGTGGCATAGTTGCTAATGCTAATATAAAAAAATTCGCTGGTTACGGCCTATATCAGCCGTAATTTAAAATAGCGCCACTGCTGGTAATTTGAAGTTGACAAATTTGTGCCCTAATCATTTCAGCTCAGAATTTCTCGCGTATAACCGGTCTAATCTTAGAAATATTTATTTGGTTAGAAAGAAAAAATAATCTTTCTAAGTATGTAATTTGTATGTGGTTTTATCGATTGAATCATTTTTTACAGCGAAGTAAATAACAATAATAAATGAAAACATTTAATTCAACGATTAATAATAACTCAACTTTTGTTTTTATTATTAATACTTTCATTTTAAAATAAAATATATCCATTTTTAATCAGTATTTAATTTTTTGTATGTACAAAAGTGTTTTAGAGAAAAAGAAAAAAAATAAGAAAGAAAGAAATTGTAATACGAGCAATTGTAAGTAGTTAATTCTTAGTATTTTATTGTTACATTTTAATACGGTAAAAAAAAAGGAATTAAATGGATACATTTCATTTCTACCCTATGAAATCAACTGGCAAGGAAGCTCGCTTAAGAAAAGAAAGTTGTTCCAAAAATGTAAACAACAAAAAAAGCATTTAGAAAAATAATATCTTTTATGTAAACAAAAAGAAAAAAATTCCTAAAATAAACAAACATTCTACTATACAAATTTTTGGCGATTTTTTTAATTTGATAAAACATTTTTCCTAATATTTTCTCCCTTTCTCCTGTTTCTCCTCACTCACTCTCTGGTGTTCCTAATATTTTTTAGTTCGGTCATGGACTGGGTACTTTTACTAGTATATATATGTAAAAGAATGTTTCTGGTATGTACGTGTCGACTTATAACTCCAGACAAAAGAGATTTGTTTTTTGATTCTTACTAATTAAGTAAATATAATTTAATAATTAAACAAAAATCAACCAATTTTAGAAAGAAAAATAAAGTAAGGAAAATTGGGTAAAATAGGAAATGAATTAGACCAATACAATTTAACTTTAACCCATCAGGTTAGGTACTCTCTCTTTCACCCAATCTGTTCGTCTCTCTCTCTCTCTCTCTCTCTCTCTCTCTCTCTCTCTCTCTCTCTCTCTCTCTCTCTCTCTCTTCTTCTGTTCGTCTCTCTCAAATACAATTATGTTTTAAAACAAGTTTAGGATTACACTTAAAAAAATATTATTTTAAATCTAAACAAAAAAAGGATTTCCTAAAAAACAAACATTGTAATATACGAATTCTCGGAGATTTTTTTAATCTAATAAAATATTTTCCTCTTATTCTCTCTTACTCCTGTTTTCCCCATTTCTCACTGGTGTTCCTAAAAAAATTAGGCCGGTAATATATATATATATATCCCACTTCTAATTCCTTGCTACTACTCGTTCTCTTTAAAAACGAGACACGAAACCATACCATCGTTTCCTGCCTGATGATGGCAAACTGTATTGCCGAAAGCGCTCGTTTTGAAACCTTTGGTGGACGGTTACGCCAGTTACACCCCGACACTAAAAAGATGGCCCGAAAATGAGAAAGGATCAACCAAAAACTTGTCCGACAAGAATTGTCTGTACAATTCAACAAAACATGTATAAAGAAAAAATGGTGCCAAAATACACCAACCAACCAGTTTTTTTGGAAAATACATAAATAAAAATACCTCATAAGATTCATCTATCTATACATATATAAAGGGCAGTTGTGTGTATCTGTATGTGCGGAGGAAACTTCGAAAATAAAAACAAATAACGACAGGGCTCGGTTTTTTAGCAAAAATAATGAAGATTTTATTTATATCTGGGAAGATATTTAAAAATTCAAATTTGAAAAGTAGCGGAAGGGAAAGTCATTTGCATGTTATTTTGTGTATCTTTTTGTGTGTGTGTGTGTGTGTGTGTGTGTGTGTGTGTGTGTGTGTGTGTTTGTTTTGTTTTTTTGTTTTTTGTTTTTGTTTATTCGCTTTGAAATATAATATCAACTGATTGAATTAATTGCATCATTTATATATATTTTTTTTTAATTGTAAATCATTGAATGGAAATTTCTTATTATATTGTTATACATTTCCGTGGGGATTTTTATGGTTCAATCAGCGAGAGTCTCACTCGCGATAAGTAATAATGTATCTGTGAGAGTAACTTTTTTAAAATTCCCCTTCCACCAAGCGACGCTGGGTAGCCCCTTCTAATTGGCTTAAAGACACACCTAAATTTTAAAATAATTTTCAATTTTCGATTTGAAAAAAAAAATTGAATACCAAACAAGAATGAAAAAAAAAACAATTGTGTTCGACATAAAATAACCCAACAAGGTTTGACATGTCGTAAAATCCAACCAACCAGCCAACCAATCAAACATTAAGCTACCTTCTGCTTCCGATTACAAACTAATGTGCGTTTGTGACGTATTTTAAATATGTTTTTTCAAGGTTCAAGCCCAGTTTCAGGAAAAAGGCGAAAGTGTCGACCACAACCGATGTAAGTTTAACGTCAAACCCTGGACCCAATTTCGTAAGTCAGAAACTGTTCATAAATTAAGATTATTTTACGATGTGAAAGTTAGTGGATTTGTGTGATGGTTATCGGTGCGGAAAGAGGGATGGGTGAGCCGAGTTTCAATTCCCGCTAATAGGAGGTGGGAGTTGGGGTGGTAGGTGGAGGAAGGGGGCTCTCAAAGTAGTTTTGACTAACGAGAAGTCTTTTTTTATACACACGCACACAAATTACTACTTAATAGCGAGTTCGATCCTCGCAGGATGACCTATAAAAATCACCACGTGAAAAGATTTTAATTTAATCCGGCCTAGTGGGAGGTAAGGGCATTTTCTTTTCGTCAGATTTGAGGGAATGTCATAACATAATGATATAGTAAGAAATTGTAATTCAATGATTAACTATATTTTCAAGATAAAATATAAATGACGCGGTTTGCTAAATTTCAAATTAATATTTCAAATAAATAAATAACATAATCAAATTAATGTAAAACGATAAATAATCTTTAAAAAAATAACATTATAATTCAAAGCGTAGCCGATCGAATGTCAAATTATCATAATATACTATACTATAAATTTGATAACAATTTGATGAAAATAATTTACTATACTAAGTATAGTATATTATTTTTTAAATCAAAAAGTGCACTGACTTGAAAACATTACGAAAAGAAAATAAAACTAAATGGAAAAAAAATGATACATACTTTTTTAAAAAGAATTTTGAACGTGCTTAAAAGTTAAATATCAAATTACAGTTCTGATTTTTATACAAATACAGAATAGCACGCAATAGACAATATCATCAGAATCATATTTTACGAATAAATAACATTAGATTACGAAAACTCCCGAAGGAGTCTGATTCTAACCCACTTACTCGAGTGTCTCAAAGTTTTAAAAAAACAGCTTTTGTTTACATTGACGAACGACGGAAAATCGACCTTACATCCTACATGACTATGTAAATATTAATTTTTAAATAAAAAAAAAATAGTGCTCAGGCATGAAACCTCTGTGGATAGATAGATTTTTATTTCGTGAATAGTTTCTTACAAAATAGATTTTATTAATACTGATTATTCTAAAATGAAAGTATTAATAAAAAAAGGTTGAGTTATCGTTAAATGTTTTCGTTTGATTTGTTATTTAATTCGCTGTAAATAAAAAAGAAAACACATACAAATTAGATATTTACAAAGATTATTTTATTTTATTTCTAACCAAATGAATATAGTTAAGATAGGAACAGAAATACGCGATAAATAAGATTTGATTTTACGTTAAAATTTAGTATGAAAATATCATACTGTGAATTCTAGGCTGACCGAAGCAAAATATTATTTATTTAACTCTCTGTAAAAAATAATTCGATGGATTAAAACACATACAAGTTACATATTTAGAAAGATTCTTTTCTTTTCTTTCTAGCCATATAAATATTTTAAATATTGAACCGTAAATAGGCGAGAAAAAAAGAATTTGATTTTTCGTTAAAATTTAGTCTGAAAAAAAATCAAACTTATCAGCTGTCCGAAGCAAAAAGTTTTTTTTAACTCGCTGTAAAAAATAATTCAATGGATAAAAACACATACAAATTACATATTTAGAAAGATTATTTTATTTTATTTCTAACCATATAAATATTTTAAAGATTGGACCATAAATAGGCGATAAATTATTAACTGAATGGCTAAGACTGCGAAATTTATTCACTAAAATTAAACTTCACTGCTGGTATCGCTGTAACAAAAAACAGGCAGTGAACAATATCTTATTACCAGCAGGGACTGGTATACGGACAGTTCCGCAAATTGGGTAATTTTGGTTTAATTAAATAATTATATCTCTTAATTAGTTAAAATAAATAAATAACCAAATTTGGCATCTTTCCTAGTTAGAAGAATATCAAGGTGTAAACAAGATTTAAAATTTGAGTAACCTCCCGTTTGGAGTTATACGTCGACACACACCAAACTTCCTATATATATATAATATATATAATATATATATATATATATATATATATATATATATACCAAACTTGTTGGTAAATCCTGGAGCTGATGTTGTAGGATTCAATTTAATTCTTTAATAATAAAATTAAAAAAATAAATTTTTAAATAGATAAAAAATAAATAAATAAATAAATGAAATAATAGATTTATACGGTGTTCCGTCTTTTGTCCTTTTCTTTTATTGCTTAGTTTAGTCTATGCTAATTCATTTGTGCCTAGGTGGTAGGTTTGTATAAATGTGAGTTTGCTCCAAATCTCTTTAGTCGGATCTTAGCCCTGAAGAGCACTAAGCGAAAACTTTAGTAGGTTTATCTGACTCATTAGGTTTATCTTTATATATATATATATATATATATATATATATATATATATCAACCAATCCGCACGGGAGGGTATGACATATGGTTAATTTCTTAAGCAAAGTTTAACAGGTTTGAATTCAGAATTTTCCTTCTCCAAGGCCGGTTGCCATACCAAGTTTAAAGAGCCAAGTTTACCGTACAATTTATCCGTAGCTCTTGAAAGAATAGTTGGATTTGTACCTTTCCCAATGGTATTAGCGGTACGTGAAATGCAAATGGCTACGTCTTGGATTTGAATTCGTGTCCATTTCCTACAAAGATAACCATTACACCACGCGCCTCCCAATACTTCACACTAATTCCCTTGAGAAAGGCACGAATCTATCTTGCTTCCTCGATCCCTAACTCTCAGCAAAATAGGGCAGTATGAATTCTCTAGCTTTAACCCTGACGCCTCTAGTAGACTTATCCTGGACCGCCCCCCACAGACACACACAAAAAAAAAAACTGACCTGAAGGTACTGTTGCTTATCTGATACACAAATGCAAAATATACCATATCCCCAACCTCAATTCTTTTTCAGGAACTCCGATAGTGGTAAGATCGGGGTACTTACTACTCGCATACATCCCCAAATGGGTTTAAATGGGCTCTTTAGCCTTGGTCGGCAACCCATCAACTCAAGGAAAAGTCCGACACAGAACCTCTGTTGCCTTCAAGGAAATAAATCAGGAGCTGGAGTCCCTAAGGTGGTGTGATGCTGAAACCCAGTGCTACCCATTAACTCCTGCGACACTACCATTGCCAAACTGCATTAGTCCCTTACCTTTCCTTTGGATCACAGTGACAGTGTGGAGAGGGGGGATTTGCTGCACGGGCAACAGTTCATCCTCCATACGAACCCGCCCAGGCTATGTAGTTCAAGTTAACAAAAACCTTGACACTACTCCATCGTCTCTCGTAGACGGAAGGATGCCAACAACAAGTGGGGTAACCGTTGTAGGTGAAGTAAATCAAATCTCTTGTCAACCAGGGAGTGGGTTAAAAGTTTAAGTTCCAGAAAGCGGGGTGGGGGATAAGGAAACTTGTTTTGTTTTGTTTTACGGCATATCAACCTCAGTGGTTCATTTAATGCCGATAAAGTTTTGAAATAAATCAATTCTTAATGGATAATACAATTTTTTTTTTATAAATACATTTTTCTATTTAACCCATAGATGGGACCCTAACAGGTATTACCACTCCGGGCCAGAGGTGACCAGGGAGCAATGGTGATGAATGGGGTGCTCCACATTCCCCAAACCTCCAAAACTGGAACCTCACCATCAGATAGAGTTTAACGTCATTCCCAGGACATGTAGACCCTCAGTCACCGCCTTCTAGCACCCATAGGAAAACTTTTAATATTCTAAAAAGTACCTGATACCTCTAAAGGGAGGGGGTTCATTCGTAAAATGAGATAACCAAGCGAGTACCCAGTACTATTAGTATTTTTGTAATTTAACCATTGTAGTTCTTTTAGACAATAACAAAATAAATAAAATTATACTAATTAATCATTATTCTGATAACTTCATTGCAATCTATTAGATTTCCATATCCCACAGTTGAATGAGCTATCATTATTAATGATATATCCGGGTTAAGGGACATATTCTGAAGTTCGTATTTGGTATATTATCGCAATAGTAATTGGTACGTCGGTTAGTAATCCGTTCCTGTGGTGTCGTCTAGCGAGTAAGTTAGTTTGTAAGGCATAAGGTCGTCGGCTATCGAGTAAGTGTGGGTCTTCGTCTTGGACCAACACAGTGTCGACTATTTATACACGACACTGTCCAATGAGATTATAGTGAGGGGGTACCAATGTATTTACATATTCATTATATCAATTAAATTCTAAAATGACTTGATTAGTTAACTTAAAAGTTAAAGTTAATATGATTCTAGACATCAGTCTGCAAGCGGAAAAACTGTTGCTAGAAAAAGCCATCATTTTAAGACTTCTAGATTATGGAAACTTATACTTTGCATATATTTGCTAGTATAATAAATTATTTATATAATATCTACATGTAGATAATAAATGTTATGCTTAAATAATAGGAATCAGGTACTTTTTTTTCAATATCACAATTTTTCCTTAAGTCCCCACAACTTTTCGGCCTACATGTCGGATACCTAAACTTTACCCCCCCCCTCTTGTGTCAACAAGACAGGAGCAAATTTGTTTTAGTAAGGGTATTTGCCTCATAACCCACTTGTATAAGCTGGGCACAAGGCCTCGTTTTAACGTGGGCCTACCCACAAGCCGAAGCTCATGTGTGGGAAAGAACAAAAATTGCGTCGATCCCTTCGGCATTCCTCCTCAAGGGGGGCGCCTCAGGCGCTGGGCAATAAACCCAGCCCCGCCCCAAGGGGGAAGGTATTACTTGGGGGGATGGCCCTCTGAGATTGACGCTAATAATTGTACTCTACCGGTCCAGAGGTCGAAGCACACTGGACCCCCAGCCGAGGCCGGGTATAGAAGGTATGTCTCAACGCATAGCACAGATACTACACTTTGATTTAGAAAGATCCATTACTCTCTCGTCTTTTTATTTATTTATTTAGTAGAAGCGGATACTCGGCTTCGCTTGGTTAGCGGTGGGGGAGGAGTAGTTACGCAGATCCATTATTGTTGAATCGCGAGTTGTCCCATTCAAATCCATACGTAAAAGAAACCTTGCGTTGATCCAGCCACTCTAAAAAATAATTTAAAAAACTACTATTCATGTGGACGAGCAGATTCCCAGCCCCACGGACGAAACGAGTCCGGATATGTGTGGCCTGTGCGAGGGGGAGGAGTGTGGCGAGTGGCCACGGAAATTGAACTCGTCACCTCTTCGTTGCTGAAATGCTGGTGAAATTCCGCACGAGCAGTGCAGAGTAACCCGGATGTAAAGTCTCGTACTGATGAATGTCGAGCGTGCAATTCAGAGTAAGGAGCCCGGATGAAACACAGCAATGGGATATTTAGGGACCTGCCCTACCGGATCGAGGGAGAAAGTCTGCAGTAGCATTTTGGCTGTCGAAACGAGTGGAAGAGAAGATATATTTGGATAGTGCTCGAGAGAAGACTAGAACTGCTGGGAGAGCAAAGCAATTACGACGACTACGACTGTCTGATAATCTGAAGGTCCCTGGTTCGTTCCTGGATTTCGGCACCACTGATAACCTGAAGGAAGCAGTTTGCTAAAATTCAGAATATCAAATGCAAAAAAAAAATACCATGCTGTTATCATTTGTTTCATTCTAATTATCTTTACGAATATAACTCAAATTTTCATTATTTTTGCTCAAAAAGCAAGATCTGATGATAGTGAATGTGTATATATATTTACTTTGTCGTTAATTGTTTTATTTTCGTAGTTTCCTCCGGACATACTGTTGTGATGTGTAGTCTCGTATTCCTTGTTGTAGCAATAGTAGTAATTCTCTGAGCGTGTCGTAGCTCTATCTCTTAGCTTCTCGTAGCTAGTTCTTTTATGTCCTTTAAACTATCTCTATATATCTCCTGCTGTAATACACATATGTAAATGAGATAACACGCCATTGGCTATCTCACTACACATACATACACACAAACTGCCCTTTATTTATGTATAGATTTCATTATTCTTTCTTCCTTCTTTCTTTCTTTCTTTCTTTCTTTCTTTCTTCTTTCTATTTTTTTCATTGTTTCTTTCTAGCTATTATTTCTTTTTTCTTTACTTTTTAAATCTTTTATCTCAATCTTTTCTTCTTTTCTTTTTTTCTTTCTTTCGTTTTTCCTCATTTTTCTGTTTATTCTTTCCTTCTATCTTTCTTTCTTTTCTTTCTTTTTTCTTTCTTCTTTTCGAATTATTTTTATCATTTTTATTATTTTTGCTTTCTTTTTTCTTTCTTTCTAATTGCTTTCTTTCTTTCTTTTATTTTCCATTTTCTTTCTTTCTCGTTTAAATCCTTTCTTTCATTCATTCTTTCTTTCATTCTTTTCTCTTTTTTTTACCCTTTTTTCTCTCTTTCTTTATCGTTGCTTGTATCCTTTCTTTTCTTTTCTTTATTTCTTTTATTCTTTTTCTCTCTTTCTTTCTTTCTTTTTGTTTGTTTGTTTCTTTCTTTGTTTTTCTTTTCTTTCTTTTCTTTTTTTCTTTCTTTTTCTTTCTTTTTTTTCTTTCTTTTTCTTTCTTTCTTTCTTCTTTCTTTCTTTCTTTTCTTTCTTTGTTTTCTTTTCTGTTTCTTTCTTTTCTTTCTTCTTTTTTCTTTTTCTTCTTTCTTTTCTTTCTTTTTCTTTTTCTTTCTGTTTCTTTCTTTTTTCTTTCTTTCTTTCTTTTTTCTTTCTGTTCTTTCTTTTCTTTTTTTTCTTTCTTTTTTCTTTCTGTTCTTTTTCTTTCTTTCTTTCTTTCTTTCTTTTTTCTTTCTGTTTCTTTTCTTTCTTTCTTTCTTTTGTTTTTTTTCTTTCTTTCTGTTTCTTTCTTTCTTTCTTTCTTTCTTTCTTTCTTTCTTTCTTTGTTTTTCTTCTGTTTCTCTTTCTTCTTTCTTTCTTTCCTTTCTCTTTCTTTTTTTCTTTTTTCTCCTTCTTCTTTTTTCTTCTTTTTTCTTCTCTTTCTTTTCTCTTTTCTTCTTTCTTTTTTCTTTCTTTCTCTTTTTCTTCTTTCTTTCTTTTCTTTTTTCCTTCTTTCTTTCTTTTCTTTCTTTCCTTTCTTCTTCTTTTCTTTCTTTTTTTCTCTTCTTTCTTTCCTTCTCTTTCTTTTTTCTTTCTTTTTGCTCTTTCTTTTTCCGTTTATTCCGTTTCACTCTCTCTT
>CM042158.1:93843373-93853373 GCA_023376005.1 Doryteuthis pealeii | reverse complement strand
AAAGGGGGGCTACATTTTCAATAGAGTTTTTCTTCAAAACGTATACTTTGATTGACTAAAATAAGGTTTTCATTAAATAGATATTTATTTCTAGAATCTAAAAATATAACATTTTAAACTTAACATCAGAATATTTTTATTTTAAATGAATTTTATTATTAATTTTTCATAGCAAAAATACTAAATTAAAGTTTTGAAATAAAATAACCGATGCATTATAAAATTCATTAATTGTTAAATCAATACTGAAAATTTCATTAAAATCGGATAATTACCTGATTTTTTTTTTTTTTTTTTTTTTTTTTTTTGCAATCGCGAATGTTATATTAAAATTGTAAACAAGCGCTTAAAACCCTTGAAAAAGAGACAGAATGGCAGATCGCGTCGAAATTGACCAAAACAAATCCCTGTAGATGTATTAAAAATAAACTGCATATGTAATGATATTTTTCTTTTTTTAATGATGGTCAGTATGTTACTACTTATCGATTTAGACAAAAGTTTGACCTTAAATAATAGATTTAATTATTTTTAATTCGCTTTTAAAACTCGTAGTATCCGATTTTTTTGCCAGTGCCTAGTATTAACTTTATGTGAAATGCAAACAACTTCATAAAGGATTTGAACTCGGGTCGACGAGTCTATTTCCAACGACTATAACCATTACAGCGCGCGCCTCCAGTGTATTCGGATCTAGCTTGATAGTTAGCATGATATCTCAGTCGCCTATACAAACAATAGTTTAAAGTGTGTGCAGACACACACACACACACACGCGCGCACGCACACACACACACACACACACACACACATACACACACATACACACACATGATCCTGAAAGTGAAAGACAGATTCTGTCTTCTTTATTTCGCCGTAGGCAGCGAAGATGATGTTTCATTCAAGGATGGTCGTCTGTCATATCCGTAATAGCTTTCCGCAATCCAAGGGAATCCCTGATTTTGACCACTCCAATAATAACGCCCACATCGTCTATAATAAAAAGTGTTTCCTAAGAATGTAACAGTTCCAAGAAACAGAGCATTCGTCCTTGAATTTGTGGCTCGTGAATGGGATTGACTTTTATTAGAAATCAGATAATCTCAACACAACGACAATGTCGTTAATAAATGAAATTTTCGCTTCTATTTAATTACAAAACTGTTATGTTTTTACATACAGATTATAATGGAGATTGTGTATTTGCCTGTCTGTAACCGAAACTATATTACTATTCAAGTCACAATTCCCTTAGTTATATTTATGTCACATTCTCCATGATTTTATTCTTATTTAAAACTCAATTATTAATAAAAATTGTTTTAGATTATCAATACTGTTGTCTTTATCTACATAACAAAAACATGCATTTGTATTTATATATACAAGAAAATAGCGGTTTACAGTGTGAACGGGAAGGCTAATTTGCATATTAATATCAAAAATTTGATTTTAATAAATATGTGCTCGGTACTATTGATTTCTAATTGTTTGTTTTTATCTTAATGAATATGAGCAAAAATCTTAGAAGAAATCCATTAACAAGAAAAAATATTTTATTCTTTACTTCCTATTTTAACTAAATAACAAAATTAGGAAAATTTAGCAATGAAAGACGGGAGTGATGGAAGAGTAAGTTTCAGTTGTTCTATTTTTCGATTATACCCTCTCTGTTTCAAATGTTTTTATTTGCATTCTTATTTGGTTTCATAAGCCTTTCTAATTTAATATGATATTTTATTACATTAAAACTTAAATACTTGCATCTGGAGGGTGCATATATTTACTAGTACAGATCAAATACGGAAGATTGAAATGATAATGCCAAGACCAAGTTGTTGGAAAATTAACAAGGTTTTATTTAACACAGAGTAGAGAATGCTTCTACCCTAAATGCGACTTAACTAGTTCAACCGTGCTGAGCACGTGGTAAGCTGCGTCCACACACAACCAAACTCAATCCAAAAGTAGCATGGCGGAAACCCCATTTCCGGGTTTCCCATCAGTCCCCTACTGATCAAAGGGGAGCAACTCTATTCTTGTTGGGTCTTCCTAACAAAAACAAATTGACATTGATAATAATTCGTGATACTTATTCATATTTTTCTTTCCTTTTTTTTAAATCTCTTATTCCCAAGAAAATCCGCTTCATATATACAGATATGCTGATAGATATGCGTCCTGCGTCCCTGACGCACAAAAATCTAAAAGGACGCAGTAAAATCCTACCCATGCGTCCCAGTGTTTTTCGTTTTTCTTCCCTCACTATTTCAAGCTAACTGTAAATACATTTCAATAGTTTCTTAGAAACAAATTAGACAGGATAGGTGGGAGTTAAACGGCTTTAGTCAGGACCCATACATTTTCCAGGGGACTCATTCAAAGCAAATATGTGCGTCCCAGAACGCACTAAATCAAAAATCTATCAGCATCACTATATATATATATATATATATATATATATGCTGGTAGTAAATATGTATATGTATTTGCCTTTTTGTCGTTAATTGTGTTATTTTCCTATCCATACATACATACATACATACATGCAGCCCGCGCCCGGTTTCGACCGGGGGTCCGGTGAGCTTCGGCCGCTGGACCGGTTCTGTTATAATAATAGCGTCGATCCCAGGGGGCCATCCCCCCAGGCAACACCTGCCCCCTCGATTTAAAGGGGCAGGGCTGGGTTTATTGCCCAGTGCCTGAGGCGCCCCCCTTGAGGGGGAATGCCGACGGGATCGACGCAATTTTTCACCTGCCACTCCATGAGCTTCGGCTTGTGGGTGGTCCCACGTTAATAGGGACTTTGTGCCTGACCCGTACAAGTGGGGTACGCGGTAAATATCATACATACATACCAACTGCCCTTTATATGTGTATAGAATAGTGATCAAAAAGGGGTGCCTAAAGGTCATATGATCCGAAAAATCCGTTTCACGGAGCTTCTAAAAACAAGTCATACCTCGGTGAAGAAAAGCGTATGTAAGAGCCCCCTCCCAATGAAGCAAGGGTTAACATGCCGAAAAACCCAACCAACTAACCAACCAACCTAAAAACATCCTACGCTTCAAAACTCTGGGTATCTCAGGTTCTTCATCTACTCTCAACTAAATGTTCCCAGCCGGCCTTTCTTCACATAAACAATATACAAATTGAAATAGGGCAGATTTTTATGAACGAAAGAGAACCATATGCATTCAGCGTAGATTCTTATTCGCACGGCTAGACAGGAAATAGAACTTCCTGTGCGTGTCTCTTGATATCTAAAGGAAAACCCAGGAAATTGTTCGTAATGAACGTCAATACTATACTACAGTCTAAACCAATGTTTCCCGACCTGGGGTCCCCAGGGGTTCCGCGAGAGAGAAATTGATAAGTATTCTAATGAAATGCAAATGCACTTTTAGTACAGTTTAACTCGCCAACATTGAGCATTACGTAGATGCGGCAATTCGAGAACTCGAAGAATAACTGAAAAGATCAAAGAAAGACTAATTACAGCAGGCAGTAATAGCAATTGCAATATATGGACAAACAGAAAAACTAGAAAACAGAAATGGGAAGAACCAGGGAGGCCATGATTTTAAGGGCTGGTTTAGCTCAGTCAGTAGAGTATACACCCAGAGACCACAAGGTTCTTGGTTCGATACCGGCCCTCGCCAACTCAGTGCATTAGTAGCACAGCTTGGATCTGTGCAGTAAAGTGGGGAGCTGATAGTGGGTGTAGCGCTCCATCTCAGACACAAAAAATATTCTCCATGTTCTAGGACCAGTGAAAAGAGGATATAATCCCTGTCCAGTTGATAGCGACGATAGGCGACTCCGCCGACTTTACTTTCTACTTATATTTATTGTATTGTGTGGAGACACGGTGGCGTAACGTTTATAGTTGTAAAAAAACAGACTCGGTGGGGCAAGTTCAGATTTTGGGCAAGGCTGTTTGTGTTTCTGTTATGTTTTTTTTTTTTTACATACAGATGAAATATGAAGGATTGAAATGATAATGCAAGACCAGGTTGTTATAAAATTAAAAAGGTTTTATCTAAACACAGGTAGAAACTGCTTCTACTCTCAAGCGAACTTAACCAGTCTATGAACGCTGCGTTCAATTCATCAACAAATGTAAACAAAACGCCATCCACACGTAAGATGGTGGAGACCTCATTTCCGGCGTAGGCAAATCAAGGGGAGCAACTGTATTTTTGTTAAGTTAGGGATAGGCGATTTTGTTGTCTGCTAGGAATTTTAAAAGCGAATTAGAAATAATTAAATCTATTATTTAAGGTCAAACTTTGTCTAAATCGATAAGTAGTAACATAATAACCATAATTAAAAAAAGAAAAATATCATTACATATGCAGTTTATTTTTAATAGATTTAAAAGTATTTGTTTTGGTCAATTTCGACGATATCAGCCAGTCAGCCTCGTTTTCGATGTTTTTAAGTGCTTGTTTACAATTTTACTGTAACATTCGCGTTTGCAAAAAAATTTACCAAAAATCAGGCAATTATCCGATTTTAATGAAATTTTCAGTATTGATTTAACAATTAATGAATTTTATAATGCATTAGTTATTTTATTACAAAACTTTAATTTAGTATTTTTGCTATGAAAAATTTAAAATATGAAAAGCCTGACGTTCAGTTTAAAATCTTATATTTTTAGATTCTAAAAATAAATATCTACTTAATGCAAACCTTATTTTAGGCGCCAAAAGTAATAAGTTTTGAAGAAAAACTCGATTGAAAATGTACCCCCTCCCCCTTTTAAGCAGAAAAAAACATTGATGTATAATTTTGTCTTTTATAAAATAATAGCCAATTGAATAATTATCGAAATGAGTAAAAAAGAAATCTCCAAAAAATTAATTATTTATTATTTTTTACATTTTATTTTTCGATTTTCGGTACTTATTTTCTCATTGAAAAACCACCGTAAAAAAAAATTTTGTTTCTATTCATAACTTCTTTTATCTCATTATTTATACTGTAATTAGTATAAAAAATGATCAATTTGCAAAACATTTTACGCCCCCAACATAAGGGGGGTCAAAATTAAGTCACCTGAAAAAAATGAGAATGTTTTGAAATAAAATAAATAATGCATTATAAAGATCATTTATTGATACATAAACACTGAAAATTTCATTAAAATCCGATAATTTCCTGATTTTTGGTAAATTATTTTCTGTAGGGGGTCTAAAGTCATTTTGTCAAAAAACGCATTTTAGGCTCCGTTTGCCAGTCCCTATGTTAAGTGTATCTAAGAGTTTCACAGTTCGAAAATGTCCTTAGGAAAAGCATTGAATTAATCTGTTCTTCTTTAATAGTAGGATAGATTGGGTTATTTAGCCTTAACAAAGCAACCGGTCGATGGAAAGAGAAATTCTGAATTCAATGTCCCTACGAGCAGGGCCAGCATGAACATTCGACCGTAACAGCGAGCATAAATACAAATTTATGAAAATTAAGGTATAGTAGAGTGTGCCTTTCTGACTGCTCGCCATATAAAGAGGGTAGTGGCAGCAGTGGAAAATATAATCCCCCTAGTCCGCAGGGGTTTGGTAGCAAGAGTGGAGAGGTATATTGGTTTATGTGTCAGCAACAGGAGCCATGCCCAATCCCCAATTCATTTGCTGCTTCTTCCATGATGGGTTTCGGGATGTCGAGGTTCGTCAAATGAACCCCGTCTCCCTAGATTAAGTCGCAAAGATTGACCGTATAACTACGGGCAGAGAGACGGACTAACGTCGGCGTGCTGGGTTTCCATTCGTTGGGGCTGTAGCGTTAGTTTCGTATTTGCCTCGTTGAGTTGTCTGCCCGTTTAGTTTGCCCGCTAGGGGTCGTTTTATATTTAAGCGGCTGGTTCAAACGCTTCTCTCTCTTTCCCGGTTCCTCGACCTACGAGACACATGGGGTAGACACGGTCTACCCCTTCTCGTTGGGGCTTTTGCCCCCCTTACATTACTGTAAGTCATTTACAGCATGGACTATCCCTAGTCTCATGTCTGTGGCTTTTATGTATATCTTGTACCATTCATGAATGTGTCTTTATCTTTCTACATGTAACTTTGTTATACCTATGTATTATGTATCTTGTTATATCCATGTGCTGTATACGTATTAAATGTTTTGTTTATCAAACCTTTGTCGGAGTCTTGTATTCAATTATATATAACTTTGAATCCTTTGTTTTACAGGGAGATTAAGATACCGACGGGTGCTTGTTTGTGTACGGGATAATAGTGTTATTTAGGGTATACATTAGAATTGATGTAGTAGATTCAAATTTACTTAAAAAATAAAATTTAAAAATAAATTTAAAAATTTCAAATTAAATATAATTAAATATAATATAATAAAATTATTATAGACTAGAATATTTTTATGTAGAATTTCAATGCTATTTCTGTGTATATTTTGATTTTTTAAATATCTTCTAATATAAATCAAATATTCTTAATTTTTGCACATAAAGCAAGAACTGTTGATATTTAATGTGTATATATATTTACTTTGTCGTTAATTGTTTTATTTTCGTAGTTTCTTCCGGGCATACATACACGCCAATTGCCCTTTATATATGTAGTAAAAGTGGCTACCCGGCGTCACCTGGGTAGAGGGGGGGGAGTAAAAATTCTCGCAGATTTATTATTATTGAATGGTGAGTTGGATTCTCGCAGGATACCCCATTAAAATCCCTATGTAAAAAAAGACCGTTGCGTTGATCCGGCCACTCGGAAAAGAGAAATCAATGTCTACTATTTAAAATATTAAATGAAAAAAAAAAAACCATGCTGTTATCATTTAAATTTTATTTTTAATTATCTTCACGAATATAACTCAAATCTTTATTATTGTTGCTCAAAAAGCAATAGCGAATATATATATATATATATATATATATATATATATATATATATGTGTGTGTGTGTGTGTGTGTGTGTGTGTGTGTGTAAAACAAAAAGAATTTTAAAAAAATTTTCTGAGAACAAAATACATTTTGCGGACCTTCTTTTTAATAAAATATTGAATTTTTCTCCCGTTGGAACCAGAAAACATTTATATATATATATATATATATATATATATATATATATATATATATATATATATTCGCTATTGCTTTTTGAGCAACAATAATAAAGATTTATATATATATATATATATATATATATATGTGTGTGTGTGTGTGTGTGTGTGTGTAAAGATGAAACTGGAAGTGAATCCGACGGTATGTTGAAAGAATGAATAAAGGAAAGAAAGTATAGAAAGGATAATAAAGGATAATTTTAATCAATATCACTTACACGTGTTTCGGTCAGGAGTTTATCTATGCGTACACTATTTAAACTATTATTATTTTTAAATAAACAAATGAAATGAAATAATATTATAATAGAAAAAATGTAGAAGTGTTCCGCACATAAAGAAAATTCGACCTTCATCAGAGTGAAACCTTATTTTAAATTTCGACCTTCATCAGAATGAATCCTTATTTTCATATGGATGGCATATGGGCTATATATGAAGCCCAAGGGCACCTCATGTGGTGTAATGGTTAGCAAGCTAGATCAGCATATCATTGTTAGAGAGTTCGATTCTCACTGGATGCTCCATTCTTCTGGCTAGTGCTGCATCTAAGTTACGCTAAGTAAAAAAACTATATACATAAAGCACAATTTAATTATATATATATATATATATATATATATATATATATATATAAAATAAAAAAATTTAAAAAATAACATAAAAACGGAAAATTTTAAAAATCATCATAAAAACACGAGACTCAATGACGACAAATAGGAACGCCGGTGAATGAAAAAAGCAAAAGCAAGAACGAATAACGGATCACGTACACACGAGGCACGGGTTAAAAAACTGTCCAATTTTTTCAAAAAGTATATATATATATATATATATATATATATATATATATATATATGTATGTGTGTGTGTGTGTGTAAATAAGAAAAAGCAATGTATTCCCAAAGATATATTTATTTGAGGATGTCAATGTTAAAACGTTTCGGTTCAATACAAAACATTTATCTGGACATTAGGATGAGTATAGTGCTGTCTAGGTTTTATGATAAACCGAAACGTTTGAATATTATCTTCACAATCTACAAATTTTTTTTTCTACATACCGTCGGATTTACTTGCATGGCTGGTATTATATATTTAACTTAATTACACGGCCTGATAAGTAGTTTGGATTATCTCAATTTTTCCTCTGATTTCTAGATCCTCCAGTCTTTTTTCCAGGTTTATTGGTACCATTCCAAGTGCACCAACTACAATTGGTATCACTTTCACTCCATATTCCACAGCTTTTTCAATTCTCTGGCAAGTTCCAGGTATTTATCCTTCTTTTCATTTTCCTTCAGCTTCACCCTGTGATCTGCTGGGACCGCAAAGTCCACCAGTTGACACGTTCTCTTTTTTTTTTTTGTTAATCAATACTAAGTCTGGTCTCCTGGCTTGGATAAGGTGATTATCATAATAATAATAATTATTACTATTTTTCACATTAGAGTTTTTCACACCCGCCTTAGTCGGTGGTTCACTGGAGGCTTAGTGACAGCAAGTCTCCTCAAGTCTTCAGGACTCTTCTGAGTATTCCAGCTGATCTCAACAATGCTGTATCTGGATGGTCTCGATTTTTCCTCTGATTTTCAGTTCCTCTAGTCTCTTTTCTAGACCCCTGGGGACCGTTCCTAGGGCACCAATTACAATTGGAATTATTATTATTATTATCATTATTATTATTATTTTTATTATTAGGAATCACAAGGTTCTTGGTTCGATACCATCCCTCGCCAACTCAACGTATGAGTAGCACATGGATATGTGCGGTAAAGTGAGGAGCTGATGGTAGGAGTGGCGCCTCGCCTCAGACGCCCACACAATCTCCTTGGTCTAGCGCTTGTGAAAAGGGGATAGACTCCCTCGCTGATTGGCTGATACCGACATTAGGCCGCCTCGACGACTTTACTTATTATTATTATTATTATTATTATTATTATTATTATAGACTACGTCTGCCCCCGTATTCTGCTAAAGAACTTTCTCGAAAATATCCACAAATTACCTTAAGGCCTTCACTACAACTTACAAGTTGCCATGACAACTGGCATTTTTAAGACGTCATTTGGAAACGGCTCTTTCCAGTCCCGATAAGAGTGACCAGTCTGGCCATCATTTACGGAGCCATGAGCGTCTATAATTAACTGACCGACAGAAAAGATTGTTAATGGCCGTCAACGTCAGATGGACATTGAGATGACGCAAAATACCGAGGAAATCTTGATGGAGAGATTCGGTATTTGGTCCGGAATGAATCACAATGCTCACGTGATTAAAAACGGTCGCTAAACTGTAGCAGCGTCGTCCGCCCGTCACGCTGTTCTTCAACGAGTTGAAGCTCCTCACAAAGAATTTTTACTAAGCATGGCTTTGTCGAACACGCAGGTCTTGGATTACGTAAAGTAAGTAACTACACTATCCTCGTGGTTACCCACCAAAGTCAAGGCCAACTGCACCTCTGCTGAAGGGCCAGACCCCCTCCTCAATAAGTCGTCGGGGTGGCCTAAAGTCGGTATCAGCCAATCAGCGAGGAAGTCTACCCCCTTTTCACTAGTGCTAGACCAATTAGATTGTTTCTGCTACTGATGTGGAGCGCCACACCTACCATCAGCTCCTCACTTTACCACACAGTCGGTATCAGCCAACCAGCGAGGGAGTCTATCCCCCTTTCACTAGACCAAGGAGATTGTTTTAGCGTCAGACGTGGAGCGCCACACCTACCACCAGCTCCTTACTTTACCACACAGATCACTGTGCTACTCATACGCTGAGTGGCCGAGACCGGTATCGAACTAGGAACCTTGTGGTTTCTGTCCGAATAGCTCTACCAACTGAGAATGGCCGTGGGTGACGATCCGTAAAATGCTTAAGGACAGAATCCTGGTGGCTGAGCAGTTCATGATGG
>CM042158.1:93808373-93838373 GCA_023376005.1 Doryteuthis pealeii | reverse complement strand
TAAATGCCACAGAGTCATGTAAAAATTTGAAGAATGTTCAAATGTCCTTTAAGTTGAAAGGTAACGCCTTTCTTGGTATATCGTAGCAAACGCACATACTAGTGTAGGTAATCCTTAAATATTTCCTCGTAAATTCCTACCATAAAATAAACTGAACCCTCATTTTATGTCCGTGTTTTTGCAATAAATGTTTTATTTTTCTTGCACCCGTTATTTTACAATACTGAATATATTTTATTTATTTATTTCAATATTCACTTCAATGTGTATATTCTAAAAGTTTTATTTTGTGAGAATGGTCAGTTTTAAAGTCGGGGCTCCTTTTGTTGTTGGGTAATCCTTAAATATTTCCTCGTAAAATGAGGGTTCAGTTTATTTTATGGTAGGAATTGACGAGGAAATACTTAAGGATTACCCTAGAGTATATATATATATATATATTTACCAACCCCTCCGCACGAACAGGATGCGATACAAGGTCAATTTCTTAAGCGGAGTTAAACAGGTTTGAATTCAGAGTTTTCTTTTCCTAGACTGGCTACCTAGCCATGGTTAAAGAGCCCAGTCTGTCCCAGTTTACCCATAGCTAGAGGGAGAATTGGATTCATACCTTTCCCAAGGGTATTAGCGCAATGTGAAATGCAAACAGCTTTGGCCTAGAATTGAACTCGGGTCGACGAGTCCATTTCCTACGACTCTAACCATTAGACCACGCGCCTCCACATACTAGTGTATAAGACGCACGTCAGTGTTATAGGGATGGGTTAATGTTAACTGCCCGTTACTACTTATTTGGTACTGAATATTAGTGGCCTTGTGCCAGATACACTCCTAGGTTATGTTAAAGTCTTAACTTATTATTAATAACTTCGTACGTTTTTTATCACGTGATGCTTTTTTATTTTTTATTTTTTGTTTTCAGTGACTGTTGGTCTCGTTTTGACGTTTATAATTATTATGAGTTTTTCACATCAGCGTTAGCTGATGGTCTTTCACTGGAGTCTGAGTGACAGCAAGTCTCCTCAGGTCTCCAGGACTCTTCTGAGTATTCTGGCAGATTGCAGCAGTGCAGTGTTCTGAATGGTTTCAACCCTTCCTCTGATTTCCAAACATTCCAGACCCTTTTCCAATCCTTTTGGGACTGTTCCAAGTGCACCAACTACAATTGTATCACCTTCACTTTCATATTCCATAACTTTTTAGTTCTCTGCAAGGTCCAGATATTTGTCTATTTTTTCATTTTCCTTTAGCTTCCCCTGTGATCTGCTGGCACTGCAAAATCCACAGTTGACAAGTTCTTTCTTTTTTGTTTATCAACACTAGGTCTGGTCTTCTTACTGGGATAAGGTGATCCGTTTTTATTTCAAAGCCCCAGAGAATTTTATGCGTTTCGTTCTCAAGAACAGATTTGGTTTATGCATTTACCATTTTTTTGCATGGTCAAAATTTAATTTTTTGCATAATTCCCAGTGGACCACCTTCCCAACCCAGTCGTGTCTAGTTTTGTATTCTCGTTGTGCTAGTTTGTTACATTCGCAGAGTATATGGTTACAGTCTCGTCTCTATTCCCGCAAAGTCTACATTTACTATTCAGTTGGGTCCTATCGATTTTCGCTTTGATGTAGTTTGTCATTATTATTATTATTATTATTATTATTATTATTATTTTAATGAATTAAAAACAATCTATGATAGACTTTTGAAGTGTTAGATGTAATTATCAGAGGTTACTAAAGATTAGAAATGGACCATCCCATTAAATAATGGGGGCTTCTACTCGAAGGTCCGGTTTAGCTCTGTCGGTAAAGCGTTCGCCTAGGAATCACAAGATTCATGGTTCGATACCGGTCCTTGCCAACTCAGCGTATGAGTAGCACAGGGATCAGTGTGGTAAAGTGAGGAGCTGGTGGTAAGTGTGGCGCTCCACCTCAGACGCTAAAATAATCTCCCTCGTCTCGCGCTAGTCGATTTTATTTTCTGTCTTTAAAAACCTTACCGGCCGTCCAAATGTTTAGCTACCACTTAATACTATCATACATATACGATCCATATACATACATACATACATAGTAGTGAGCCGCCCTGTCGGTGGGGCGTTAGAATGCACCGACTGCACCTCTGCAGAGGGGTAAGACTCCCCCAATGGGGCCACCTGTTGGCCGTGGGTGGCGACCCGTGATGCTTAAGGATAGAGCCCAGGTGGATGAGCAGTTCATGACATGCAATACTCTATTTTGGCCTTATCTTGGGCTAGACGGGCGGTCGGAGAGGCCCCCTCCGATCAATTGGCTGGTCACGCCAAGCCCTAGCACCTATATAAATTTTCCCAACCCTATTGCCCTTATGGCAAGCCCCAACCCCTTTTTATCATATGGGTGCTAGAAGGCAGTGGCTGAGGGTCTACATGTCCTGGGAATGACGTTAAACTCTATCTGATGGTGAGGTTCCAGTTCTGGAGGTTTGGGGAATGTGGAGCACCCCTTTATCACCATTGCTCCCTGGTCCACTTTGGCCCGGAGTGGTAGTACCTGTTAGGGTCCCATCTATGGGTTAAATAGAAAAATGATTTATAAAAAAAATTGTATTATCCATTAAGAATTGATTTATTTCAAAACTTTATCGGCATTAAATGACCCACTGAGGTTGATATGCCGTAAAACAAAACAAACCAAACCAAACCAATAGTAGTGAGGTTCCAATTCTGAAGCACGTGGGAATGTGGAGTCCCCCTTCATTACCATTACTCCCAGGTCCACTGTGACTCAGAGTGGTAGTACCTGTTAGGGTCCAATCTATAGTTTAGATAATCAAAATTAGTAAGTAGATTCTGCGGAGTGGCCTACTGAGTGTATCAATCGAACAGCGTGGGTAGGCCTCTATCTCTTTTTGTTAGCGTTAAACCAGAGAGATTGTTTTAGCTGCAGTAGTACGCTACACCTACCGTCAGCTTCCACATGCTTTACCGCACAGATCTTGTCACACAAAATGTGCTACTCGTGCGCTGAACCTTGCGATTCCTAGGCGAATGCTCTAACGACTAAGCTCAACCGAAGAAAAAAAAAACTAGTTTAAAAGAAAAGGTATGATTTTCAAAAAAATTCAATACCCAACAATAATGAATAAAACAAAAAAAAACGTTTTCGGCATAAAATGACCCAACAAGGGTTGAAATGCCATAAAATCCAACCAACGAACGATTTACAATATGATTTACATGACTTATCATCATCATCATCATTATCATCATCATCATCTAGTCATGCTGATAGCACGGATTCCCTTGACTCTCACTCGTCATCCATCCCTATCGGCCATCGTTCTTGATAGGTCATCTGGACGGTATCTAGTGTCCGTACAGAGCTGATGAATGTAAGTCTTTGCTGGTCGGCCAAAGTTATTCGAGACTCATAACTGCCCTGTCCATTTTGAACTTCTGTACTCGGCTCCCTCGTCATAATACCAGCTCATGAAAATCTGTGAACTATTTGTATTATAATCTAATTCATCTAATTGTGCTTCTTACTGGATTTGTCAAGTATTCAGCTCTGTTACAAGCTGACTACAAAACATCTCTAGAGTGTTGGCAGGTAGTTTATATGCAGCTTTGGATTATTCCATTATGAACTCTGGCAAGTTCACTTCCTGGGTTTTGATTGGCTGATGTATTCAGGGCGAGTAGAGATATGGATAAGTACCCACTCTTCAGCCCTCAGTCTGCACTGTGCAACAACATGCAAGACTGTATTTAAGTTACAGCTTGCATGTTTGTTCTTGTCTGCTAACTCGACGGTAGTTAGAATCCCATTGCGGCAGTGAGTATTATATTGTTTTTATGTTATCTGGGGGATAACTTCTACATTATATGCCCGTAAATAAGCTATGTGTTAATAAATGGATGTATGCATTGACCCGATCCGTCCGCCACGGACAGATGCAACCCACGGTTAATTTTTTAGCGGAGATCAGCCGGTTTTATTCAGAGATTTCATTCTCCTAGACTGGTTGCCTTACCAAGGCTAAGAACCCAGCCTGTCCTACTGTTTACCCATCTGTTGAGGGAAGAACATGTGGGCCACATTTTCAGGATGAAAACTTGCCCGCTAAAGTTTATATGATAAAAAGTACATGAAAAAAAACAAAAAAAAAAACAATGACTCATTGTGCGTTAAAGTAAAGTCGTCGGGGCGGCCTTAAGTCGGTATCAGCCAGTCAGTGAGGGAGTCTATCCCCTTTTCAATAGCGCTAAACCAAGGAGATTGTTTTAGCATCTGAGGTGGGGTCCACACCTACCATCAGCTTTACCACACAGATCCATGTGCTACTCATACGCTGAGTTGGCGGGGACCTTGTGGTTTCTAGCCAAACGCTCTACCGACTGAGCTAACACGGCCCCTTATGCGTTAAATATATCTATATTCTATACATATACAAAAGACAGTTGTCTGTATGTCTGTCTGTCTGTCTGTATGTAGGTATGTATGTATGTGAAAATGAAATAATTCAGCATGAAAACCCCAAGCGTCAACTTCGAAAGGGATACACTTGTTATATTGGAGAGAACATGGAGGGTTGCAAATGTTAGACATATGGTCGAATTCGGCTTTCTAAGGCTGGATATGTCAATCATAGGAAATCTCATCAGGGACAATTCATGCAAACTCCAGGAACAAGCAATGTGTCTTGTGCAAACTGTAACAAAGTCTGTAGTCAGCTTCTAGTCTTAAGAGATATATGGTGGGCATAAGCATAAATTTTATCATCTGATTCAACGAGAAGGACGTCCTTCCTATGTCTTATTTGCGTCAAACTTTGTGGATCTACAGTGGGTTTGATGAGTCATTTGAGGACTCATGAGAGGAAAGGTTCTGGTGGTGGGGTTATAGGATTGTGAGGGACGGCAGTGATCTGTAAAGATTATTCTATTGTTGTATGTATGTATGTATGTATGTATGTATGTCATGCTAAAACTATGAAAATAAAACAATTAATGTCAAAAGGGCCGGGCTAGCTCAGTCGGTAGAGCGTTCGGCTAGAAACCACAAGGTTTCTAGTTCGATACCCGCCCTCGCCAACTCAGCGTTATGAGTATCACAGCGATCTGTGCGGTAAAGTAAGGAGCTGGTGGTAGGCGTGGCGCTCCACCTCAGACACTAAAATAATCTCCTTGGTCTAGCGCTAGTGAAAAGGGGATAGACTCCCTTACTGCATGGCTGATACCGACATTAGGCCGACTTTTTAGATATATGTACTCATTTACTATCACCAAAACTATCTTGTGCAAGATTTGGTTTATATTCACGAGAATATTTCAAAATTAAAATTCACATATTAATAGCATTGAATTCTACTTCGCCATGTTGAGAGTGTTTTCCGTAGTTAAACGAAAACAAATCAATATCTTGAACTAAAATTCAGAATTGTTTAAAACACTGAATAAAAATACAATAACAATTTGAATTTGAATAAATAAGAAATATTCGATCGGCTGCGGTTTTGATTAATGTTTTTTTTTTTAATTATTTATTAAATTTTACATAATACAAAAAAAATAATGAATTATTTTAAATTTAAATACGGTCGTTTTATTTTAATTCAATTAATTAAGTGACAGTTATCTCTAGACTGCAGGTTCAATCCTGGTCAGGGGCAGCAGTAACATAGAATAATAATTAACACAGTTTAACACCTGTGCCCCAGCTATGGTTAGCGGAATGAAACATGATACCTCCATGGACTGAATAAAGGGATAGGTTCAAAGTTCCGTGATGGATCCCGATTACGACAAGAAGGTTCTCTAGTTCGAAAAGATGGTCCGAGTCCCAGAAGGTCCCGAGTCCGAGAAGGTTCCCGAGTCCAACAAATAATACCTAAAGAAGGCTGGGGGGCACATCGGCCGAAACGCTGTACAGATAACAATGAAGATGAGGACAATAGTCTGAATAATACAAATAATACTTAATTATCAAGCCTCATCTCAAAAATTCAGAGAAATAATTAATTAATTTTTTAAAAATTATTTTTGCTTTGAAATATAATATTAATTCAACTAATCGTCTCGTTTATATTTTATTCTTAAAAAATTGTAAATTATTGAATTAAAATTGTTTACTATATTGTTATATGTGATGTCATTCCCTCTACCCAGGTGATACCGGGTAGCCCCTTCTAGTATAATATATAACACAACTACCTTTTAATATGATTAAAGTTCAGAAATTTAATGAGACATATGAGCTTGTTTTGACGAATAATCTCCTTGATATTAGGTATAATTTGAGATAAATAAACTCTTATCTCCTCATCAACACAAATAAGCTTTTCCCTTTTTTCGGTTTTTGATATGTCAGAACTAAAAAAAATCCTTGTTCACGGCAGTATATCGTGAAAGAATGGATAATGCTTTGGAAGAAATACATGGATATTGTTTCTGGTTATATATAAAATTAAAAAAGAGTCCAGTGTTACACTCTTGTGTTTTATTTTTTTGAAATCGTATTTATTCCCAAATATTAGTATAGAAGAATAGGAAAAGATGTTACGATAAAGATATACTGGAAATAATTTTAACTATAGAAATGCATGGAAATGATTTATTTACTATGAAAAATGCACTGGAAATGATTTTACTATAAAAATGTATTGGAAATGATTTTTTACTATGAAAAATGCTCTGGAAATAATTTAACTATAGAAATGCATGGAAAAGATTTTTTACTATGAAAAATGCACTGGAAATGATTTTACTATAAAAATGCATTGGAAATGATTTTTTACTATGAAAAATGCACTGGAAATGATTTTACTATAAAAATGCATTGGAAATGATTTTACTATAAAAATGCATTGGAAATGATTTTTTACTATGAAAAATGCACTGGAAATGATTTTACTAAAAAATGCATTGGAAATGATTTTTTACTATGAAAAATGCACTGGAAATAGTTTTACTATAAAATATATTGGAATTTCTGAATCTTTGATTGTCTTTCAATATTTCACGGAGTTTTATAGAGAAAATAATTTTCAAGTGCGTGATACTTATGTAATTTATCGATTTTAAAACTTTTAAAAAAACTTTTCTTTTATTCTTTTTTAAAAACATTTTTTATTCTATTTAATTTTTAATCTTAGTTTTAATTCTATTTTTTATTTTTTTATTTTATTGTATTCATTTTTCATTAATTAATTAACTTACTTATTTTGCTCAAATTGTTTGTCCTAATTAAGCAATAATACAATGGAATTATTTTATATCCTTAGTTTGGATAACTGCCTGTAAACCTAATTAATAATGTTTGATTAAAAGTGAATGATTATTTTAGAAAAAATAATTCGTTTTTATTTATTTATTTATATATTTATGTTTGTTTTCCTTTCTTTGTTTTGTTCCACGGCATATCAACCACGGTGGGTCATTTCTCGCAGGCTAAGTTTTAAAAGATTCGTAGCGATAGTTTGGAAGAACAATTTTTAAACTCAATTTTTTAAAACAAATTTTCTATGGTGATTAAGGTATGCTCCACATTCCCCACACCTCCAGAACTTTAACCTCACCATCAGTTAGAGTTTAACGTCATACCCAGGACATGGAGACCCTCAGCCACCGTCTTCTAGCACATATATGATAAAATATAATTCACTTAGCGCTAATACCCTTGGGAAAGGTATGAATTCTACTCTCCCTCCAGCTATGGGTAAATAGTAGGGCAGACTGGGCTCTGTAACCTTGGTTAGGCAACCGGTCTAGGAGAAGGAAAACTCTGAATTTAAACCTGTTAAACTCCGCTTAAGAAATTGACCTTGTGTCACATCCTGCTCGTGCGGAGGGGTTGGTAAATATATATATGATAAAAAGGTTGGGGCTTGTCATAAGGGCAGTAGGATTGCGACAATCATATAGGTGCTAGGGCTTGACGTGACTAGCCGATTGATCGGAGGGGGGACCTCTCCGGCCGCCCGTCTCATGGACTGCTCAGCCACCAGGGTTCTATCCTTAAGCATCATGGGTTGCCACCCACGGCCAATAGGTGGCCTCATTGGGGGAGTCTTACACCTCTGCAGAGGCGCAGTCGGTGTAATCTAACGCCCCACCCGACAGGGCGGCTGAAGTTTGGCTACTCAAATTCTGTATAATTTGCAACTTATGCATACAACAGCATGGCATCCTCTTTATAATTATCTACAAAACTTAGCTTAGATGTGGCACAAGGCCAGAAATATGGAGTACCCAGCACTTGCTAACCATTACACCACGTGAAGTGCCCATGGCTTCCTCTTTATAAGAAAAGCTTATCTTTCCATATGAGGAACACTGACTAAAAAGTATTTATTTATAAAAAAGCTTTTGCTAAAGAACTTTAATTTGATTATATGTGTCCCTGTATCATGTGACCAAATTAAAAATTAATGTATTATAATTAAAAAAAAAGATTTTAAAAAGATTTTGCTATTGAATTTTAATTTGATTACGTGTACCAACCATGTAATCAAATTAGAAATTAATACTTTTTTTTAAAGATTTATTAATTAAAAAAGTAACAATATTAATCTATCGTTGGTGCAAAATTAATTTTTCACATATGCTAACAACAACATGAAATAACTATTGTTTATTAAAATCAAAAACTATTTTAATATGTATGTTGTTTGGCTGTCTACAGGGAGGAAACAATAACTATTCCCAAATATTAGTATGGAAATGATTTTTACTATAAAAATGCATTGGAAATTATTTTACTATAAAAATGCATTGGAAATGATTTTTACGATAAAGATGTATTGGAAATGAGTTTTACTATAAAAATGCATTGGAAATGATTTTTACTATAAAATGCATTGGAATTGATTTTTACCATAAGATTGCATTATATATATATATATTTCATTGGTTTGTTGATATAATAAACATTTATTTAATTCACTAGTACAAAATAACCCCCTCCTCCCGGGCGATGTAAAAATAGATTTTTGAAACATTATTGCCTGAGGGGTGGGAGTAGAAAATTTAATGTCAGCGAGTTTGTACCCTAAGTAAGTAAAATCATCAAATTCATTAAAGGATTAAAAAATAAAACAATTTGGAATGTAAATTTTAAATATGTATTAAAATAAAACAAACTATATATGGATATATAATACCAGTAATGTATTTATTAAACTTGTTTTAAAAAACAATGAGGACTGTCTAATGTTGCATGCTCAAATTTTCAGTGTATTTTCTACTATGATATGACGATTTTGGGTAAGGTGACGTAAGCAGTGACGTAATTTTTGTTACAGACAAAAACCAGAAGCGAATCTCCATTATTAATAGATGGTAAGTACAAAATCCCCATAATGCAAAATTTCCATAAAATTCTGATTAGAATTTAAAAGTTTGATTTAAAAGAATGTTAAACTTAATATTTTCGCAAATATTAGATTTTAGCCTTTTTTAAAAATCTACAGTAAGAGCTGGGTTAGCTCAGACAGTAGAGCGTTCGGCTAGAAACCACAAGGTTCCTGGTTCGATACCGGTCCTTGCCAACTCAGCGTATGAGTAGCACAGGGATCTGTGCGTAAAGTAAGGAGCTGATGGTAGGTGTGGCGCTCCACCTCAGATGCAAAAACAATCTCCTTGGTCGAGCGCTAGTGAAAAGGGGATAGACTCCCTCGCTGATTGGCTGATACCGACTATAGGCCAACCCGACGACTTTTTTACCTTTTTAAAAAATCTACAGTGAATTTCTAATGTCAAAAAACCGTCTGTTGGTTTGCTTAGAAATAAGCGTCAAGACCGTAAGCAGAAGCTTTCGGCGCGAAGGAAAATTGTTCTTTTGATATCTGGCTTGATTTGAGATGCTTATAGGAGACTGGGTCCAAAGTTTGTTTTACGTTGAAATCTTCTCCTGAGTCTAGTAAGTATGAATACCAAATTTGGTAATTTCAATCAAGTTGTTTGGTTGTCTACAGGGAGGAAACAACAACTATTCCCAAATATCAGTATAGAAGAACAGGAAAAGATTTTACGATAAAGATGTAGAAATGAATGCATTGGAAATGATTTTACTATAAAAATGCATTGGATTTTACTATAAAATGCATTGATTTTTACTATAAAAATGCATTGGAAATGATTTTTACTATAAAAATGCATTGGAAATGATTTTACTATAAAATGCATTGGAAATGATTTTTACTATAAAATGCCTATAAAAATGCATTGAAATGATTTACTATAAAAATGCATTTTTTTACTATAAATATGCATTGGAAATGATTTTTACTATAAAATGCATTGGAAATGATTTTACTATAAAAATGCATTGGAAATTATTTTTACTATAAAAATGCATTGGAAATGATTTTACTATAAAGATGCATTGGAAATGATTTTTACTATAAAAATGCATTGGAAATGATTTTACTATAGAAATGCATTGAAAATAATTTTACTATAAAAATGCATTGGAAATTATTTTTACTATAAAGATGCATTGGAAAGGATTTTTACTATAAAGATGCATTGGAAATGATTTTTACTATAAAAATGCATTGGAAATGATTTTACTATAAAAAAAATTCATTGGAAATGATTTTACTATGAAAATGCATTGGAAACGATTTTTACTATAAAAATGCATTGGAAATGATTTTACTTAAAAATGCATTAGAAATGATTTTACTGTAAATATGCATTGGAAATGATTTTTGCTATAAAAATTCATTGGAAATGAATTTTACTATAAAAATGCATTGGAAATGATTTTTACTATAAAATGCATTGGAAATGAATTTTACTATAAAAATGCATTGGAAATGAATTTTACTATAAAGATGCATTGGAAATGATTTTTACTATAAAAATGCATTGGAAAGGATTTTTACAATAAAAATGCATTGGAAATAATTTTACTATAAATATGGATTGGATAATGATTTTAGGGAGTGTTGTAGAGAAATAATAGTTAAGAGAATTCTACTTTAGAGATTTATTGATTTTAAACATTTTTTTGTTTTTAATTGTTTTGTTTTTTGTTGTTTTGTTGAGGATAATTTTTTCTTTTCTTTTTTCTCGGATTGTTTGTACTAACTAAGCAATAATTCTATGCAATTATTCTACATGTCCAGCTTGAAGAATCGACTATGAACTTAATTAGTAATATCTAATTAAATGAGAATGATTATTTTAGTAGAACAATAGACATTATTGATTGGTCTATATGACTAAATTGTTCTATAAGATACCAATGGAATGACTTAGCAAGTCTGGCACAAGGCAGTAATTACAAAGCACTCAATGAGGATCAAATTCGCTACTCTAGTGACAAGAATGTGAGACTAGCTTGCTAACCATCAATGGAAGATATCTAGAGTTTTATTTAGCTTATTCTGGCACCAGACCACAGGATCGGAAAGCTTAGAAATTATCAAATTTCAGCGAGGGAGTCTATCTCCTTTTCTCTAGCGTTAGACCAAGGATATTTTTTGGCGTCAGAGGTGAAGCTCCACACCTATCATCAGCTCCTTACTTTACCACACAGATCCCTGTGATACTCATACGCTGAGTTTTCGAGGACCGATATCGAACCCGTAACCTTGTGGTTCCTAGTCGTACACTCTACCGACTGAGTTAAACCGGCCCTAACTGGGAAATATACAGAAGAAGAAGAAGAAGAAGAAGAAGAAGAAGAAGAAGAAGAAGAAATATCTTTATCCTTAATAATGAATGCGAATGTCGGTGTGTCACATTTCTTCAACTTTACTCCTAGAAGCCGTAACTAGACATATCATACCATTTTGGAATAAGGCTCACCCGTGAGCAAATAGAAAATCTTTGACGACAAATCCTGACCCGCAATCCTGATATTTTGGATTTTACAAGTTTTAATTAGAGCAATTGTTATCGGCGAATTTTTATTTGATTTTTCCGATTCATTTTTTTTTCTTTTTTCTTTTTTTTTCTTTTTTTTCTTTTTCCTTTCTTTTTTTTTTTTTTTTTTTGTATGTTAAAAATTCTGGACCACATGACCTTTAGGCACCCCTTTTTGATTTCGATTCAGATGGACATATTTTTCATTTACACCGTCAATATCCGGTTGTTTGTTAACAGACGATTTTTAGAGTTTTTTGTTTAAATTACAAAACTAACCCCTAACCCTAATCCCTAACCCTATCCCCTAACCCTAACCCCTAACAAACAACCGGATATTGACGGTGTAAATGAAAAACATGTCCTTCTGAATCGATATCAAAAAGGTGTGCCTAAATGTCATATGGTCCAAAATTCTTATAATTTGGAAATTAATTTGGGGATAATCGAAATTAATTGCAAAATCCAGCGGAAGTCATCCATGAAATGAAAATAATTGTTTGTACGGAAAGTAAGGACCTACGTATATTATATTTATACGGTTATTTCCTGTTGCCATCTGAATCATTCTTGAATATAAGGATGCTAATCTATACATATATAAAGGACAGTTGTGTGAATCTGTATGTCCGGAGGAAACTTCGAAAATAAAACAATTAACGACAAAGTATATATATATATATATATATATATATATATATATATATATATATTAAATATCACGAGGGCTTGGTTTTTTAGCAAAAATAATGAAGATTTGATTCACATTTAGGAAGTTATTTAAAAATTCAAATTTGAAAAGTAAAAGAAGGGAAGGTCATTTACATGTTATTATTTTTTTTTGTATGTTTTTTTTTTGTTTTTTTTTTTCGCTTTGAAATATAATATTGATTGATTGAATTAATTGTATAATTTATATCTTTTTTTAAAATTGTAAATCATTGAATGGAAATTTATTTTTTATGGGGCAACCAGCGAGGATCTCACTCGCGATAAGTAATAATGGATCTGCGAGACTAACTTAAAAAATCCCCCCAGTACCCAGGCGACACCGGGTAGCCTCTTCTAGTTCCTAATATAGTATTTGCTTTGAATATAAATGTCATATACTAGCAGAAAGTGTACCTCACGTGGTGTGATGGTTAGCAAGGTAGATTCGCAGATCATTGTTAGTGAGTTCGATTCTCATTGGGCGTCCCATAATTCTGGCCTTGTATCACACCTAAGCTAAACTTCGTAAATAACTATATACTAGCAAAAATATGCGCCCCCGGAACCAAGTAGTTTAATATAACAAGATATGTTGAATTAGAAAGACTAACGAAACTAAATAAGAACTCATATAAAAAGATTACGCTTAGTCTAATTTTATTTTTATTGATTTCTATATCAAATTAAACATAGGATTACTTTTAATACGTTTGAAAATGAAACAATAATATTAAATAGAATAATAATTAACATAGCTTAACACCTGTACCCCAGCTATGGTTAACAGATGAGAACAGGATACCCCGTGGACTGAATAAAGGGTTAGGTTCAAAGTTCCGTGGTGGCTCCCGATTACGACAAGAACGTTCCCGATTACGACAGAAGGTTCCCGAGTTAGACTAGAAATACATGAAGAAGGCCGGAGACCGAAACGTTGTACAGATAACAATGAAGATGAGGACAATAGTCCGAATAATACAAATAATATTAAAAAAATTGAATACCCAACAAGAATGAATAAAACAAAAATGTCTTCGGCATAAAATAACTCAAGGGTTGTGCTGTAGAGGAGTTAACACCCCTACAGGATGGACTGGCTCATACCCTATAATAGTCGACGTCACAATGATAGAAACGGAAAATTATATTCGGACAAAATCACTGCGTTTGACTACACACATTTGACCCTCCTCATTCTTGTAAGTTTGTCTTTGTGAATTGTTCTACTTCTTGTTTCTATGTAATAAGTATCTGTTAGCACCAGATACAAGTGCTGAATAAAATATATCTCAGGCACACTATTTCTCTATGTATCTTTTACCACCTCAACGATACAAGTATAAAAATGCACTAGAAATGATTCTTACTATAAAAATGCATTAGAAATGATTTTTACTATAAAAATGCACTAGAAATTATTTTTACTATAAAAATGCATTAGAAATAATTTTTACTATAAAAATGCATTGGAAATGATTTTTATTATAAAAATGCATTGGAAATTATTTTTACTATAAAAATGCACTAGAAATTATATTTTCTATAAAAATGCATTAGATTTTTACTATAAAAATGTATTAGAAATATTTTTTACTATAAAAATGCATTGGAAATTATTTTTACTATAAAAATGCATTGGAAATGATTTTTACTATAAAAATGCATTAGAAAGGTAATAAGTATCTGTTAGCACCAGATACAAGTGCTGAATAAAATATATCTCAGCACAGTATTTCTCTGTGAATCTTTTACCACCTCAACGACACAACAGTTTGACATGCCGTAAAATCCAACGAACCAGCCAAACAACCAACGAAATCTTCCAACGGTTAAAGTAGTAAGACAGGCTGAACTCTCTCACCTTGTGAGGCCAACTAGTCTGGAATTAAAACTCTCAATACAAAACCTAAGGAGTATTGTCCGGAAAATCTGTGTCATACCGGTGCACCATATTTCTATATAAAAGTATATAAAGAGTTTATTCTTTTAAGGAATGGCAGTCGTTTCTGAATCATAATCTCGACCGAAAGAATAGAAAATGCGTTGACCCGTAGAATTTCAAGGGGCATATTCTGAAAGAGCCATCTAACCTTATGGGACTTGACCCTACGACCAAGCGACTTAGGCCCTATCTGTCGGAGTAGGGAGGGTGTTCAAACCCCTGTGACATCGGACGTTTTAACTACAATATATAAGGAAAGAAATTCTTCTGTTATCAACTCTCTCAAAAACTGTTAGGTATGCTTATATATATATATATATATATATATATATATATATATATATATATATGAAATAACAGAAATATCATGGGAAAAAAACAGGTAAGTTGATTGACAGATTTTGTTGACCTGTTCTCTCATTGGATAAAGCCAACGTGAGAAAGTTAGGTTAGAAAATCAGTTTTTGGGTGGGTCACGAGCGAAACAGACGCAAATGGGTGCCTATCCGTTTGAGGCCAATTTATTCAGGCTTTTTTTTTAGTTAACTTGGGTTTATTAAAGTAAATAAAGATGTCTATAAAAAAAAAGGATAAAGACTTGTGTTCTTTAATCAAAAACTAACAACGACACAAGATGAAAAGCCCAAGACATCCCAAGATCAAGCCAAGACTTGTGTTCTTTAATTAAAGACTAACAACGACACAAGATGAAAAACCCAAGACATCCCAAGATCAAGCCAAGAAAAGCAAGACCAGACTAGTACAGAGATAAGCAATAATCCATATCTAGATAAGAGCCCAGGGCCAGAATAACGACCACCCAGAGTTAGACGACATATCCAACAGAATTGACAGATATACCGAGATAGCATATTTGAGTTCAATTCCTAGACGATGCTGTTTCCATTTTACATATCGCTAATACTTTTGGGAAAGGTATGAATCCAACTATTCTCCCTCCAGTTATGGGTAGATAGTAGGGCAGACTGGGTTCTTTAACCTTGGTATTGTAATCGGTCTAGGAGAAGGAAAACTCTAAATTCAAACCTGTTATACTACGCTTAAAATTGACCAGATATACCGAGATAGCAGAGACAGCTTAGAACCAGCTTAGAAAAAGAAGATTTTTGTTTGTTTGTATGTTTTGTTTTACGGCATAAACCTCAGTGGGTCATTTAATGCCGATAAAGTTTTGAAATAAATCAATTCTTAATGGATAATACAATTTTTTTATAAATACATTTTTCTATTTAACCCATAGATGGGACCCTAACAGGTACTACCACTACGAGTCAGAGTGGACCAGGGAGCAATAGTGATGAAGGGGTGCTCCACATTCCCCAAACCTCCAAAACTGGAACCTCACCATCAGATAGAGTTTAATGTGATTCCCAGGACATGTAGACCCTCAGCCACAGCCTTCTAGCACCCATATGATAAAAAGGGGTTGGGACTTGCCATAAGGGCAATAGGGTTGGGAAAATCATATAGGTGCTAGGGCTTGACGTGAACAGCCGATTGATCGGAGGGGGCCTCTCCGACCGCTCGTCTAGCCCAAGATAGGGCCAAAGTGGTGTATTGCAAGTCATGAACTGCTCATCCACCTGGGCTCTATCCTTAAGCATCACGGGTCGCCACCCACGGCCAACAGGTGGCCCCATCGGGGGAGTCTTACCCCTCTGCAGAGGTGCAGTAGGTGCATTCTAACGCCCCAGCCGACAGGGCGGAGAAAAAGAAGAATAACATAAGTATGTGTCTATTGAAAAGGCAGTATACAACGCTTAGATATGGTACATAAGCCTCAGGGAAGTTCCCATGGCCTTGTGCCAAGCGTGCTGGACTGCTACATCGTAGCAAGCGAGTCCAGATGAAGGGGTTCATATCTTTTCTAAAAGTACTGATAAAGTGAACCGAATAACGCGACTGGAGTTCAAATTCGCTTACTTCGATGACACAGTCCTGCATGTTAGCGATTATTTCACAGAAATACTACCACACTACTACTACTACTACTACTACTACTACTACTACTACTACAAATAATAATAATAATAATAATAATAATAATAATATGAAGGAAAACGAAAAAATTGACAAATACCTGGACCTTTCCAGAGAATTGAAAAAGATATGGAATATGAAAGTTAAAGTGATACCAATTGTAGTTGGTGCACTTGGAACGGTCCCAAAAAGCTTGGAAAAAAGACTGGAGAATCTGGAAATCCGAGGAAGAATTAAGGCCATCCAGAATACTGCATTGCTGCAATCTGCTAGAATACCCAGAAGAGTCCTGGAGACCTGAGGAGACTTGTTGTCACTCAGACTCCAGTGAAATACTATCAGCTAACGCTGGTGTGAAAAACTCTAATAATAATAATAATAGCCACTACTGCCCTCGGGAATAATTACTTAAAACCATATCGTTAGTAGTAGGAATTGTAAACGGCTACCTGAGTTCAATTCCTGGACGACGCTGTTTCCATTTTTACATATGGCTAATACTTTTGGGAAAGGTATGAATCCATCTATTCTCCCTCGAGTTATGGGTAAATAGTAGGGCAGACTGGGTTCGTTAACCTTGGTATTGGTAATCGGTCTAGGAGAAGGAAAACTCTAAATTCAAACCTGTTATACTACGCTTAAAATTGACCTTGTAACACATCCTGCCCGTGGGAGGGGGAATACATATTATAAGTAGTATTAGGAATACTGTGTATCATATAACTGTATGCAAAAAAAAAAACTCTTGAGAAAATACACAAAAATGTAAATATATATAAAATAATTAAATTCGAAGGCAATACAATGCGTAAAAAATAAAGACAAAAAGATGTTTTATATGTCTAATCGATTTCAAAGCAAAGCTTTATCATCAGAGTTTAATTTCAGAAATGACGTGCTTATGTTTTTTTTTTATTTGTGTGGTTATAATTTCTCTTCTTATTTCCTTTTCCTCTCCTTTTTTTCCTCTATATTTACCAACCCCTCTACACGAGCAGGATGCGACACAAGGTCAATTTATTAAGCAGGGTTTAACAGGTTTTAATTCAGAGCTTTCCTTCTCCTAGACTGGTTACCTAGCCAAGGTCAAAGAGTCCAGTCCACGCTGCTATTTACCCATAGCTGGAAAGAGAATTGGATTCACACCTTTCCCAAGGGTATTAGCGCTATGTGAAATGCAAACAACTTCGTCCAGGAATTGAACTCGGCTCGACGAGTCCATTATCCTAAGACTCTAACCATTAGACCACGCGCTTCCATAAATGTAAATATAAACGTACAATGTACGCAGTTCCCTAACATCGAGGCATAAAATAACCCCAGACAGATTGACATGCCGTTAAAATTAATCAATCTAATTCTGCGTAGACATAATATTCAAAGAAAATTACTGGTGGTGTTTTTTTTTTTTGGGGGGGGGGTTAAGTTATCTTATTGGAAATTAAACTCATATCTTAAACTGAAAAAAATAAACAACATTCACCAGGATGAATATAAAAGAATTTGAGAGTCTTCATAAACTCGTGCCTGGTTACAGTCTGGAATTTCTTTAAAATGTAAATATTTTCTTCTTGAAAGTTGTTGTTAACGCGAAAAGCTGAAGAATTTTTAAGTGTATTTATTTAATAATAGGACTTTATTTAAATAGGAGTTCTGAGGTGAATAGATAGTGAAATTTTAAATATCCCTTCATGCAAGTAAAAAATACCAAGAAAATTTGGGGGAAATTCGGTAATCTGAATATTAGTTACATAAATGAGAGTAACCTCCCCTTGTTTGTTCCACTTTGAGTAAGCTGTATGTTTTGGTCGGCCATTTTCATTTCACCGTAAATCTACACTGAAAATACAAATTTGTTCGAATCAATACTACTGCATGTTTTAACACGAAAATATCATAAAATGTGTTCTTAATTGTGCTTGTGCATTATTTGAAATAAACTTAATTGTTATTATTACTAGTATGAATATAAAAGAATTTGAGTCTTCATAAACTCGTGCCTGGATTCAGTCTGGAATTTCTTTAAAATGTAAATATTTTCTTCTTAAAAGTTGTTGTTAACGCGAAAAGCTGAAGAATTTTTAAGTATATTTATATAACAAATGCCATGCAGAGATATCCTAGCGAATTTACTTGCAGAACTGGCAACTCGAATAAGGTGTTACATTCAATGCCAAATGTCAGCCCGCCCTGTCGGCTGAAGCGTTAGAATGCACTGACTGCACCTCTGCAGAGGGGTAAGACCCTCCCCCATGGGGCCACCTGTTGGCCGTGGATGGCGACCCGTGATGCTTAAGGATAGAACCCAGGTGGATGAGCAGTTCATGACTTGCAATACTCCACTTTGGCCCTATCTTGGGCTAGACGGGCGGTCGGAGAGGCCCCCTCCGATCAATTGGCTGGTCACGTCAAGCCCTAGCGCCTATATGATTTTCCCAACCCTATTACCCTTATGGCAAGCCCCAACCCCTTTTTATCATATGGGTGCTAGAAGGCGGTGACTGAGGGTCTACATGTCCTGCGAATGACGTTAAACTCTATCTGATGATGAGGTTCCAGTTTTGGAGGTTTGGGGAATGTGGAGCACCCCTTCATCACCATTGCTCCCTGGTCCACTCTGACTCGGAGTGGTAGTACCTGTTAGGGTCCCATCTATGGGTTAAATAGAAATATTGATAAACAAAATTGTATTATCCATTAAGAATTGATTTATTTCAAAACTTTATCGGCATTAAATGACCCACTGAGGTTGATATGCCGTAAAACAAAACAAACCAAACTAGTTAGCATTAAGTTAGTATTTAGTTGACATAGTGTCAAGTCAGAAAAGCTATACGAACTCCTCCTTTTTTAAACTTTGCAAACCTGGGAATGATTTCACCGGTTGAATCATTAACATAAACCTCTGTAATACATTAACCTAAAATCCGCGGTAACTTTCCCCCAGTTTAAACATGATCAGCAAATAATGTCAAACGTGCATTTTATATTCAACCATGGGTTTCGGCAATAGATGGATGTTTCCCATGACCTTTAAGGTCATTGGTGTGCCATGCTGAAATTCTCTTTAATTGCATTTCTCAGGATAATGCAGTTTCTTGGCAGTGCCCATCTCCTTTCCCATAAGCTGTTAGGTCGTCAGGGCGCCGTGTTGAGTAATTATCTTAGTGGTATCTATCAGGGCCATGTAGTTACTGGGTAGGCCCATTTCCTCTTCCATAAGTTTGTTAGGGTACCATGTTCAATAATTCTCCTTAAAGGCATCTCTCAAACTATTCTTGGTGATACCCATCTTCCATTACATAACATATTAAGTCGTCAGACCTAATACGTTATTCTTTTCATGATATCGCGCAGGTCATTATTGGGGCCTATACCTTCCATAACTTATTAGGTCGTTAGGGTGATGTGCTCAATAATTCTTTTCGTGGTATATCTTAGGTCAAAGATCATACCTAACACTAAGGGTCACCTAGGGACAACCAAAGGATCATACCCAACACTAAGGGACACCAAGGAACAACCAAAGGATCAAACCCAACACTAAGGGACTCCAAGGAACAACCAAAGGATCATACCCAACACTAAGGGACACCAAGGAACAACCAAAGGATCATACCCAACACTAAGGGACACCAAGGAACAACCAAAGGATCATACCCAACACTAAGGGACACCAAGGAACAACCAAAGGATCATACCCAACACTAAGGGACACCTAGGGACAACCAAAGGATCATACCCAACACTAAGGGACACCAAGGAACAACCAAGGGTTTCTTCACTAAAGATCACACTCTGCTTAACACAAGGGATCTCCACTGTAAAGGGCTCTAACTAGCCTAAAAATGGCCACAAATATCGTAACATACATACATACATCACATTGTCTTTAAGTGTCAGCAGAAGAATCATCGTTAAACTTTTTAAAAAAAGGTAAACTTAAATGAATAAGTTGTTTTTTGAAGGCAGCAAAATAATGCGATGTATGTTGGAAAAACATATTTATTTACTTCTTTTGTTGTTGTTGTTTTGTTTTTTTAACCTACTTAATATTTTCGGATAAAATCCATCATCAGAGTAGTAAGAAGTCTTCATCCCATTCATGTTTGGTAAAAATCAACAGTTGTTATTAATACGTTGATGAACGCTGAAATTGAAATTTCAAAGATCGGCTAAGTTCGTGAAAGTCCGTGTTGTTAAAGGTTCCGACCGGGTGTTCAGCGGGAATGTTTGAAAATCCTTTAAAATCTATTTTTTCTCTCTTTCTTTTACTATAAAATAGCCTCGCCCAGGCATATTGAATAAAGGGTTTGTTTTTATAGTGTAACAACAAAAGAAGTAAATAAATATGTTTTTCCAACATACATCGCATTATTTTGCTGCCTTCAAAAAACAACTTATTCAATTACACATAATGCTTCGAATACATTAAAAACAAACCCTTTAGTAAACTTAAATATTAATGCAATACTTAAATGCAGCCATCAATTTTCAGTTCTTCTGTAGTTTATTGTTGCTATCGAAAAACTATTTGTACTGACTCCAAATAGGAAAACTAAAAATGGTTTTATCATGCAGCTTTGCAATAAGTTACAAATAGACAAATTTAACTTGCTGTAAAAAATAATTCAATAGATAAACACGCATACAAATTACATATTTAGAAAGATTATTTTTTTTGTATTTCTAATCATATAAATATTTTAAAGATTGGACCAAAAATAGGCACTAAATTCCGAGCGGAATGGCTTAGACTGCGAAATTTATTCTTTAAAATTAAACTTCACTTACGGTATCGCTGTTTACAAAAAGCAGGCAGCAAACAATATTTTATTATCAGCAGGTGCTGGTATACGGACAGTTCTGAAAATTGGGTGATTTTGGCTTGATATATATATATATATATATATATATATATATATATATATATAGAGAGAGAGAGAGAGAGAGAGAGATAGAGATAGATAGATAGATAGATAGATAGATAGATAGATAGATAGATAAAAGGATATAAAAACACACAATGCTGTTAAAATGAAAATATTTTATATCATATTATTTTCATTTTAACAGCATTGTGTGTTTTCATATCCTTTTATCTATACTTATACCGTCTGATTCATTTCCTCACTCTTAACTTATATATATATATATATATATATATATATATCTTATTATAATGGAGATTGTGTGTTTTTCTGTCTGTAACCGAAACTATATTCCTACTCAAGTCACAATTCTCTTAGTTATTGACATCACATTCTCCATGATTTTATTTTTATCTAAACCTCAATTATTAATAAAATTGATTTACATTATTAATACTGTTGACCATACCAACCTACTAATAACATTCAATTATATTTATATATACAACAAAATAGTGCTTTACAATGTGAACGGGAAGGCTAATTTGCATATTAATATTAAAAAATCGAATTTAATAAATATGTGCTTAGTATTATTGATTTCTAACTGTTTGGTTTTATTTTAATGAATATAAGCAAAAATCTCTTCAATAAATCTTAAATGAAATCCATTAACAAGATAAAATAACTGTCATTTTATTCTTTACTTCCTCTTTTAACTAAATACTTAAATTAGAAAAAATAACAATGAAAGACAAGAGTGATGGAAGAGTAAGTTTCAGTTGTTCCATTTTTTTATTATACTCCCTCTGTTTCAAATCTTTTATTATACTCCCTCTGTTTCAAATCTTTTTATCTGTATTCTTATTTAGTTTCAGTAGCCTTTCTAATGTAATACAATATTTTATTACATTAAAACTTAAATACTTGCACCCGGAGGGTGCATATATTTGCTAGTATATATAATTATTTGTAATATTTTTTTTAAATATACGAACGCCTGCGTTCGTCAACAATTTTAAATAAATTTACCGACCATAAAGCAACAGAGGCTCGCAGACTTCTTATTTTCTGTGATAAATTATTTTCCCTCAAACTAACGGAAGCCCTGATGAAGATCTATCGAAACAGATCGAAACACTGCAGCGTAGGCTAAATAAACATTACTCGTTTATAAACTCGCGTTTTTTTTTCAATTTTTTCACAATATTACATACTGTCGGATTCACTTCCACTTTTTCTTCACATATATATGTATATATTATTTTTTAACTGAAAGTTGTTTTTTTAACAAAATGCTTTTTGTATTATTTGTATTATTTGTACTATTGTTAGCAATCCCAGCAGTTTCGTTGATTGTGGTGGACATTGACAAATTATATTAGGATTTCTAGTTCTTTTCCTAGGTCGGTCGGATTTTACAGCATGTCAATCCTTGTTGGGTTATTTCATGCCGAAGACGTTTTCTCTTATTAATTCTTGTCAGGAATTCAATTTTTTTCAAACTCAATTTTCTAAAACAACTTTTTTAAACTCATTTTTTTTAAACTATTTAACCCATAGATGGGACCCTAACAGGTACTACCACTCCAGGTCAGATGCGATACTGCAAACTTCCCAGACATTCAGAATTGGAACTTCACCACTAGATGCAGTTTAACGTCATACCCAGGATACTAAGACCCTCAACCACTGCCTTCTAGCACATATATGATAAAAAAGGATTTTGGATTTGCCATAAGAACAATAGGATCGGGACAATCATATAAATGCTAGGGCTTGATGTGACCAGCCGATTGACCGGTGTGGCCTTCTCCAACCGCCCGTTAAACTGCATCGAGAGAAGTTCCAATTGTGGAGTTCTGAGGAACGTGGAGTACCCCTTTATCACCATTACACCCAGGTCCACTCTGACCCGGAGTGGTCATATCTGCCAGTGTCACATCTATGGGTTAAATAGATACAAAAAATGTGTCTGAAAAAAAAAAGAGTTTGAAGAAAAAATTGAATACCCAACAAGAATGAATAAAACAAAACATCTTCGGCATAAAATCACCCAACAAGAGTTGACATGCCGTAAAATCCAAACAACAATCATAAAATACGTTTAGGCGCCTCCAGAGAACATTATAAAAAGCACATGTTTAGGAAAAGACTGATAAGAAAGGCTAGTTAAATGTTATGCAATTTCACACGATGAAAACCACGAGTGAAATCAATTTAAACATCCTACTATGCATAAACGCTGTTTGCTTCAGTAACGTAAAGGGCATTAGGTTCGTCATAACATTAGCTCTTTGTAAAGTCACTCGGTACAGATTTGTTGACGTTAGGGAGTTTAAAATGTAAATATGTCTCTGATGATGAGGAACTGGTCAATCAAAGTCATTCTCGGTCGGTAGAATATCCGCCTAGGAGCCACAAGTTTCTAGGTTCGATACCGGCCCTCACCGTCTCAGCGCATAAAACAGCTTTGATCTGTGGAAAGTGGGGATCTGAAATTTTGAAATATAACACTAAAAGGAAAAAATCTGAATTCAAACCAGTTAAACTCCTCTTAAATATTGACCTAGTGTCACACCCGGCTCGTGTGGAGGGGTTTGTATATATATATATATATATATATATATATATATATATATATATATATATATAGAGAGAGAGAGAGAGAGAGAGAGAGAGAGAGATAGATAGATAGATATAGATGGAAGTGAATCCGACGGTATGTAGTATAGTAAGAAATTTGAAAAAAAAAAACAGGTTTAAATAAAATGAGTGGTAAGTTTATTAGCCGACACAGCAGTGTTTCGATCTGTTAAGTAGATCTTCTTCAGGGCATTTGTTGATATAAGGAAAAGTAAACCTGTGTTTTTTTCAAATTTCTTACTATACCACACACACACACACACACACACACACACACACACACATATAATATATATATATATATATATATATATATATATATATATATATATATGATAAAGAAAAAGGCTTTAAAATCGGCTATTAGGCGGTTATGGTACCATTTTCACTCATAGGTATCTGAATATACCCATGAGATTCATCAGACCGCTATCTTTATTGAAGATGACCATTTTCAATGAAGATAGCAGTTTGATGATGCTCATGGGTATATTCAGATACGTATAGGTGGAAATGGTACCATAACCGCATAATAGCCGATTTGTAAGCTTTTATCTTTACTAATTATATTACTCTGTTTATAAAATAATTAAACATTGAGCTCTCAAATCGTACCTGAACTCTCTAATATTTTACCGTTGGAAGAGAGGACCAGCTTAGAATCATCCTAATACCAAAATATCTGGTAACACACCTACGGATATATATATATATATATATATATATATATATATATATATATATGTACATATATATATATTATCATTATCATTATTATTTATATTTTTGCTTGAAGGCAATTACAATGCGTATATCGCATAAAATTCGATAATTATAGAAGATAATAATGACAAGTGAATTTCGGTAAAGAATTATTCGGTGTGTAGAATATCGTACAGACTGTTTCAACTTTATTAAATCTCATCAGCGATGTATACTAACGATTTCCCTCCGACAGAAATCGAAACCAGGACTTCAGCAGGATAGTCAGAGACCATACTGCTTCGGCCACGGTACAGCACGGGAAAATCCTTGCGGAATTAACCTGTCAATGATACTGTCGGGGAAAAATCGTTAGTATACATCGCTGATGAGACTTAATAAAGTTGAAACAGTCTGTATGATGTTCTACACACAGAATAATTCTTTACCGAAATTCACTTGTCATTATTATCTTCTATAATTATCGAATTTTATGCGATATACGCATTGTAATTGCCTTCAAGCAAAAATATAAATAATAATATATAGTTTATTCAACAATGCTTCTAAAATAAACAAGCATCCAAAAATCTTATTTCCTTCGCCGAAGAGAGGATAAGGCCCGGGTTTGTTATTATTCACTCAACGTCCCCTTACCTCATATGGTAGAGACGTATCAGTATCATTGACTGGAGCAAGCTGTTTCAGTTTCCCTGGGAGGGGTTTCAAAAACTAATTTAATTCTGTCAATTAACTGGGCTTTTGTAGTACCGGCACGGCGATTGGTGTCTTTCTCAACAGCGCCCCATACATAATAATCCATGGAGTTAAGATCTGGAGAGTTCGGAGGCCAAACATTGGGACTGGTGTAGTCGTAAAAATTCGCCGACACCAATTTTTGACTTTTCCCAGAGGTGTGGCAGAGGGTCGAATCCTGCTCCCATACATATGACCTACCATTGGCTACCCTTGTTATCCAGGGCTTAACTACAATGTTTAGCAACTCCACGTAGGAATCTGAATTCAACTTAATACCCTTTCTGCAGATTTTCGAGGAATTCTGCTGTGCGAACGAAATCAGATAGTCACAGAGATTTGATGAACTGTATTTAGAAAAAATATAGTTGAATGCTAACATTTTTCTTAAATTCTAAATTATACATATAGTAAATTATACTAAAAATATGAACTCGAAAAACACAACACACACACACACACACACACACACACACACACACACATATATATATATATATATATATGAGAGTGAGTAAATAAACAATGTGTTTATTTGATATGGCTTTTAGCCGACAATTTTTGGAGGATATGTGCTTAATTGAAGTCATACCTAATTTTGAAAATTAATTAGTTAATAATTAATGAGCAGTCTCCCATGTCTATAACCTTGCTGATAGGTCGAAATGTACATTCAGGGATTGACATTTTCTCGATTTGTTTAGCCTTACATTTGAAAATATATGCCCGCTTAAATTCATAAATTATTAACTAATTAATTTTCAAAATTAGGTATGACTTCAATTAAGCACATATCCTCCAAATATATATATATATTGTTTTTTTTTGTTTGTTTGTTTTTTTTTTTGTTGTTGTTTTTTGTGTATACGAGAGACGAGTGAGAAAAGTGCTGGAATTTCCATAACAAAATACTTTATTTCCAGGCCAAGTGGTTTCGAGAAAGATGGAAAATGTCCACCGAGACACGGGAAACGCTGGGTAACTTGAGAAATGGAACAGACATCCCAATCTGCTCAAATTCCCTGAATGTTTAAGTAGCACCTTTTATATATGTGGATTCGTCGCTAATGTGGTTACGTTTCATGTTCGTTTAAAGCGATGGATATATATATATATATATATATATATATATATATATATAAAAGGGTTTTGTAATTTGCTTGAAGCATTGCGTATATATTGGTTTGTTGGTTGGTTTTGAAGGCTGTCACAATGCGAGTGTAAAGAAAAAAGAAGGTAACTATGATGTTTTTTGTTAACCTGTCATTTATTTCTCAATATTTCGGGAAGAGATTCCCATCCTCAGAAGAATACTGGAACTGAAGTTGTCTTAGCGGCTGCTACATTCGTTCTGCCTTGGGAAGACCCAAGGCAGAACGAATGTAGCAGCCGCTAAGACAACTTCAGTTCCAGTATTCTTCTGAGGATGGGAATCTCTTCCCGAAATATTGAGAAATAAATGACAGGTTAACAAAAAACATCATAGTTACCTTCTTTTTTCTTTACACTCGCATTGTGACAGCCTTCAAAACCAACCAACAAACCAATATATATATATATATATATATATATTAAAATAAGTGTATTTTGGCAGCATTTTTTCTTTTATACAAGTTTTGTTGAACTGTACAGACAATTCTTGTCGGACAAGTTTTTGGTTGATCCTTTCTAATTTTCGGGCCATCTTTTTGGTGTCGGGGTGTAACTGGTGTAACAGTCCACCAAAGGTTTCGATACGAGCGCTTTCGGCAATACAGTCTGCCATCATCAGGTAGGAAACAATGGTATGGTTTCGTGTCTCGTTTTTAAGGAGAACGAGTAGTAGCAAGTACTAAAAACGAGACACGAAACCATACCATCGTTTCCTACCTGATGATGGCAAACTGTATTGCCGAAAGCGCTCGTATCGAAACCTTTGGTGGACTGTTGCACAGTTCAACAAAACTTATATATATACATATATATATATATATATATATATATATATATATATATATATAATAAATCCGAAGTGCACTAGCGTCCGCGAAAGCAACCGACGTTATTTGCGGTCCAGAATGTGACATTAAGAAAAGATCTTCAATAAACACCATGGGATCTAATTCAACGACCTGATGATTGCGCCCTAGCAAGAAACTTGGGTAGCTGTTTATAATAAACATTGATCTATAAAAACTCAGCAAATTAAATAAATATTAGCTCTCACAATTTGTGATTGAGCACTGTATTTTCTTTGTTTCATCACAAAAAAAAATTGTTTATATATAATATATATATATATATATATATATTATATATAATATATATATATATATATACCAACCCCTCTGCACGAGAAGGATGCGACACAAGGTCAATTTATAAAGCGGAGTTCAACAGGTTTGAATTCAGAGTTTTCCTTCTAGACCGGTTGCCTAACCAAGGTTAAACAGCCCAGTCTGCCCTACTATTTACCCATAGCTGGAGGGAGAGTAGGATTCATACCTTTCCCAATGATATTAGCGCTAAATGAAATGCAATTACCACGTCCAGGATTTGAACTCGGGGCGACGAGTCCATTTCCCATGACTTTAACCATTACACCATGCGCTTCCTACTAAGGAAGTAAGAAATAAAGGGGGTATCAGCTGGACAGTGAGGGAGTCAATCCCCTTTTCACTTGCGGTAGACCAGGAAGATTGTTTTTGCATCTGAGGTGGTGCACCACAGTTACCATAAGCTCTCATCTTTACCGCACAGATCCAAGCTTTGTTACTCATGCACTGAGTTGGTGAGGGCCGGTATCGAACCTGGAACCTTGTGGTTTCAAGGCAGATACTCTACCGACTGAGCTATATTTCTTATAATCAATATTGAATTTTTTCGAAGTTACATTTATTAAAACTCGAGTCCTATAGATTTCTTTTCGTATCTTTTTTTTAACTCAAATCTCATTTTTGTTTTATATTCCGGGGCTTTAAAATACACCAACTGCACCTTCGCAGAGGGGTAAGAACCCCCTAAATGGGGCTACCTGTTGGCCGTGGGTAGCGACCCGTGATGCTTAAGCACGGAATCCTGATGGATAAGCAGTCCATGACATGCAACACTCCACTTTGGCCCTTACTTAGGCTAGACGGGCGGTCAGAGAGGCCCCCTCCGATCAATCAGCTGGTCACGTCAAGCTCTGGCCCCTATATAATTGCCCCATCCCTATTGCCCTTATGGCAAGCCCCAAGCCTTTTTATCATATGGGTGCTAGAAGGCAGTGACTGAGGGTCTTCATGTTCTGGGAATTACATTAAACTCTATCTGATGGCGGGGTTCCAGTTCTGGAGGTGTGCGGAATGTGGAGCACCCCTTCATCACCATTGCTCCCTGGTCCACTCTGACCCGGGGTGGTAGTACCTGTTAGGGTCCCATCTAAGGGTTAAATAGAAAAATGTATTTACAAAAAAATTGAGTATCCATTAAGAATGAATTTATTTGAAAAATTTGTCGGCATTAAATGACCTACCGAGGTTGATATGTCGTAAAAAAACAAAAAAAAAAAAATAGACCGTGTTTTCTATGTACTGTCTCCCGTCCCACTTCTAGGATTCTTCTGAATGTTGTATTGCTTGATAATAATACAAACTTGAAAGCTCTAGTTTCAATATCTACTTCCGGTTTCAGTTTTATCTCTCATAATAGTTCACATAGCGCTAATACCCTTGGGAAAGGTATGAATCCAACTACCTTCCCCCCAGCTATGGGTAAATCATAGGGCAGACTGGGCTCTTTAACCTTGGTTAGGCAACCAGTATAGGAGAAGGAAAACTCTGAATTCAAACTTATTAAACTCCGCTTAGGGTGGTCAGTACTAGAATAGGCTCAGTCCTAATTAGTAATCTATTTCACTAATTAATTAATTAAAAAATTCGAATGTTAGTGTGTCAGTGTGTCACATTTTTCAATTTTACTCCTAGAGGCCGTAGTCCAACATATAGCATTTTTTTTTTGGGGGGGGGGTGGATTGGGTCGACTCCGTGAGCAAATTAGAAACATTCTGAGTCGAATTCGAACCAGCAAACCTGAAATTTTGGATAGCCAAGTTTTAATTACTGCGATTCTTTTCGGTGATTTTACGTGATTTTTGGTAACGAATATGTACTCAGTGCATGTGATGTTATTGTTGGACCGAAGGTTTAATCAAGAGCTCCCCGCAGAAGCTAGCTTAATTGCCTCCCGATTGGCGGCTTTTAAGCTAATACACACACATACACACACACACACCACACACACACACACACGTGTAGTATATTAAGAAAAATGAAAAAACACAGGTTTAAATGGGTTAAGTGGTGAGTTTATTGGCCGACGCTGCAGTGTTTCGATCTATTAATTAGATCATCTTCAGGGCATTTGTTGGTATATGGAAGGTAATAAGAAATTTTTTATCACAGAATAACGAGAAAGGCGAGTGGTAGTCATTGTTATTCAGTCTGTTTAAAAAATTTTGAGGTTTGAAAAAAGGAGACGGTTTGAAATATGACGTCAAA
>CM042158.1:93765873-93803373 GCA_023376005.1 Doryteuthis pealeii | reverse complement strand
GTGTTTTTGTATTAAATGTTTTATTTTTCTTGCACCCGTTATTTTACAATAATAAATATATTTTCTTTATTCATTTTAACATTCATTTCAATGTGCATATTCTAAAAGTTTTTATTTTGTGAGAATGTTTAGTTTTAAAGTGGGGGCTCGTTTTACAATTTAGGCATAAATTGGATCCTCCTTTTATGACCGTAATTTTGTTTTTTCGTCGACGATGATTGAAATCTGACGTTTTTATTTTAGAGTAGCAAAGCCGAAAAGAAATAACAACAAAAAGTAATATTCAACTTTTTAATCGTAAATTCCTGCCATAAAATTAGGCTTGAACATTTTATGGTAGGAATTTACGAGTAAAAAGTTGAAGTGTAAAAACGAACCCCCACTTTAAAACTAAGCATTCTCACAAAATAAAAGCTTTTAGAATATACACATTGAAGTGAATATTAAAATAAATAAAGGAAATATATTTAGTATTGTAACATAACGGGTGCAAGAAAAATAAAACATTTATTGCAAAAACACGGACATAAAATGGGGGTTCAGTTTATTCTAGGGTAGGAATTTACGAGCAAATAGTCCTTTATTACCTTAATTCCTTTATAAGTTGTTGTGTTTTTTTTTTAAATTAAACGACAGCATTAATTGATGTTATATAGATTTAAAGTCGTTGTGTAGTGATTCAGTTATACACTTTTTTTGACCTCAGCGTTGTTATTCTAAGGGAATCGAGATTGTAAACTTATCAAGTCCTCTATACTAAAATAAACTGAAAAATTACTATTCGCTGGTAATTCTGCCGTGAATGAATTAATGTATTTAATTTATGTTTTCTTTTGAGTTTCATGTTTATTGAAAGTATTAATCCCAGTTCAGAAATTTAAAAAATATATTCTTTGAACTTCATTGGATATTCCACTAACATCTGTCCAGTAAACTATGGTAAAGAGATTTACGTCCCTGAATTCAGAGTCTACCAACACATTGTGTAAAGAAAGCAAAGCGCTTTTGTGTAGTTGTAAAATTCCCCTAGCTATTGACGTGAAATAAAGAAATAAAAAACTGACACTCACACACTTCGTAAGATAGGTTGACTCTCTCTCTCTCTCTCTCTCTCTCTCTCTCTCTCTCTCTCTCTCTCTCTCTCTCTCTCTCTATCTCTCATAATTCCAATACTTTTTGACGCTTCAAAAGAAAGAAGCAAGGTTCGATCTATTTAAAACAACAATAACAAAACATGGCCGGAGGTTGGGTCTCTTGACTGCCCCCCCCCACGACTCCCGAATCTATTATACCCACCTCTCTCTCCCAATCTACGATATGTGACCCTAACCCTACAACTACATGTCAATTTTCATGACATGTCAATTTTCAAAGAATATATATGAAACCCACACTACCGGAAACTCCATGCTGCAATCCCCCCCCCCTCCATCGTCTGAGGGTTCGGAGTTAGTACGCGCCGGCCCTGACAAAAAGACATGCAGAGAATATAAACATTAGAAAGAGAGCCAAGCTGCGTACGTCAAGTAGAGACAAGTACCTATATATTATATACAATAAACGTTCAATGATTCATAGTCCTTGCATCGAACTAAGCCGGTTTTATGGGGAGGGGGTGCTCTATTTTTGAGCCTGTTTTGTTGACACTCGTTAATAGTTTCACTAACTTTAGCCTTGACCAAGATCGTGGAAAGTCCGTACCAAAAGTGTATTATTGTAGCTCCCTTCATTCTCTTGTCTTCTTCTTTAATACATTCTTTACAAAGGGTCCCTCTTTTGTCTATATCCTCAAAATAGTAGGCCCATGCCAACTAATTTTGTTCTGTTTCCTGTTCTGGTTGGCCTCGGCAAAATAATCACAATATTTAAAGTACATACGGATTATGATTGCTATATTCGATTAATCCACAACGACAAAAAAACTGAGGGAAATTATGCAATCCATTCTCTTATTCTATAACATACAAAAATTACGTATACAAATTATTGTGTACGTAATTTAATGTTTTGTTTTGTTTTTTTTGTTTTTTGTTATCTTTTTATTGTGTACTACACAATGCACATTTTTCATTCATTTACCCAATTCATAAGTCATAAATACAGAAACGAAATAAGTTGTAAAATTTTCAAAAGGAAAAAAAAGCATACTTGATCTCTCTCTCTCTCTCTCTCTCTCTCTCTCTCTCTCTCTCTCTCTCTCTCTCTCTCTCTCTCTCTCTCTCTCTCTCTCTCTTTGACTATGACACGCGCATTCACTTAACGCACGTTTATTTTTGGTGCGAGCAACAAAGAGGCAGTTTATGCATTTAACTTAATTTTATATGTAATGTTGAAATCTAATAACATTTTAATAAATACAGTTAAAATTAGTATTGAATATCAATGACTTTATGTTTGCGACAAATTAATGTCTCCATTGTTACTCACCATTATTATACATTAAATAAGTTTTACCCAACCGTAAAAAGGAAGTGACGATGTTTTTTGAATACAAATCGTGTTTTTTTTGTTTTGTTTTGTTTGGGTTTTGTTTGGGTTTTGTGTGTGTGTGTGTGTGTGTCTGTGTGTGTCTGTGTGTGTGTTTGTTTGTTTGTTGTTGTTTTTTACCAGTAATCGAAAGGTTTTTACTGTTAAATATAAAGTAAAAGTGAAATGCTTTTGCTTAAAAAAAAATGAGAAAAGAAGTTCATAATCCTCGACTTAAAAAGAAAAAAATTAATGATTTCACGATCATAAATCAAGAGTCAGCTTTATATACAATGATCAACTTAACACACCTTTTGATGCTGATGAAAAATAATAATAAAATAAATAAATAAAACTATTTCAAACTCAATCAAAATAAACCGATAAACACAAAGGGACTCCAGCTCCTGGTTTGTTTTCGGGGTTTACTCCCCTAACCTTTACTTGAGAAAAGGTCATTATATCTTCTTTAAAAGAATAATAAAAAAATAGAATACGTCAGTCAATAAAAATGAATATTTTACATTGTGTTTGGGTTATTTGTTTAATGGCACATCAACTCGTAAGGGTCAATTGATGCTGGTGTGATGCTGAAATCCAGTGTTACCGAGCAACTCTTGCAACACTACCGCTGCCAAACTGCATTGATTCCTTACCTTTCCTTTGGTTTGGTTTGTTTTGTTTTACGGCATATCAACCTCAGTGGGTCATTTAATGCCGATAAAGTTTTGAAATAAATCAATTCTTAATGGATAATACAATTTTTTATAAATACATTTTTCTATTTAACCCATAGATGGGACCCTAACAGGTACTACCACTCCGGGTCAGAGTGGACCAGGGAGCAATGGTGATGAAGGGGTGCTCCACATTCCCGAAACCTCCAAACTGGAAAACTCACATCATCAGATAGAGTTTAACGTCATTCCCAGGACATGTAGACCCTCAGCCACCGCCTTCTAGCACCCATATGATAAAAAGGGGTTGGGGCTTGTCATAAGGGCAATAGGATTGGGAAAATCATATAGGTGCTAGGGCTTGACGTGACCAGCCGATTGATCGGAGGGGGCCTCTCCGACCGCCCGTCTAGCCCAAGATAGGGCCAAAGTGGAGTATTGCATGTCATGAACTGCTCAACCACCTGGGCTCTACCCTTAAGCATCACGGGTCGCCACCCACGACCAACAGGTGGCCCCATTGGGGGAGTCTTACCCCTCTGCAGAGGTGCAGTCGGTGCATTCTAACGCCCCACCGACAGGGCGGCTTTCCTTTGGATCACAGCGGTAGTGTGGAGACAGGGGATTTGCTGCTTGGGCAACAGCTTGTCCTCCACATGAATCCGCCCAGGCTACGTGGTTAAAAAAAAGGACACTACTCCATCGTCTCCCGTATACAACAACATATAGGCCGATTATATAATATAGGATAACATCGGGAAGGAATATAATAGGGTCGGTTTAGTTCAGTCGGTAGAGCATCCGGCTCAGAACCCCAAGGTTCTGGGTTCAATACTGGCCCTCGCTAACTCAAAGTAGCACGGTTTGAATCTGTGCGGTAAAGTGGGGAGCTGATGATAGGTTTGGCGCTCCACTTCAGACGTAGAAACAATCTCCCTGGTCTAGCTCAAACGAAAAGGGGATAGACTCTCTTGCTGTCCGGCTGATACTGACAATAGGCCAACCCGTCTACTTTTACGTACTTATATATTTTCCTGTCACCATAACATGGTCGGTCCTGGACCACAGAAGTTAACAACGTTAATCCCAGGGGGGCATTCCCACAGGCAACATCTGCCCCCTCGATTTAAAGGGGGAGGACTGGGTTTATTGCCCGGTGCCTGAGGCGCCGCCCCATTGAGGGGGTATGCCGACGGGATCGACGTATAACCCGTACACGTGGGGTGCACGGTAAATACCATAACATGGCAAAAAGGCACACCGTAGCGAGACTTTTATCAGCGCAATAACAGTGTTAACCTGTCCCAGAGAATAAAGCCAAATCCATTTGGCTACTTAATGATAATACTCTAGCATCCGCACTTACGCTCATCCCTATCATTATAATTTCCGAAGGGAGATAACTACTAAATGCTTAATAATTATTTGCAGTTGAACAAGTCGTGGAAACAGCACCCCACAAGGAAGCAGCTGTATGGCCACCTGCCCCCATCTCACAAACCACCGAGTGATACGGACTAGGCATGCATGACACTGCTGGAGAAGCAAGGACGTGCTCGTAAGCGACGTTCTCCTGTGGAAGCCAACACAGGGACATGCTAACGTGGCCGCCCACCAAGACCTACATTGACCAACTATGTGAGGATGCTGGTTGCTGTGCAGAAGACCTCCCAGGGGCAATGAATGATAGGGAATGTTGGCGAGAGATCGTCATGGATATCCGTGCTACGTGCGACATGATGATGATCATAACCTAAATTCTATAAATAGGATGTGGCTCGATTTTGTCATAATGGCCGTTGATGGCGGTCTTTAGGTGAATAAATGGAGCGTTCCCGTGGTGTTGTGGCTAACGAGCTGGACTGCAACATCGCAGTAAGCGAATTCGAACTCAGGTCATGCTATTACGTTCACTTTCGGACAAATACCATTAGGAAAGGTATGAATACCTCTTATACCTCTACCTATTACTTAAATAGTACCACTACTATTTTTCTACAAGAATGGCTTTGGCATTAAATAACCCACGAAGATTGAAACGCCATTAAAACAAGGAAACCAAAATAAACCAAATATAGATATTAAAATATTTTCAAAATAATACTCGTCGGGGTGGCCTAAAGTTGGTATCAGCCAGACAGCGAGGGAGTCTATCCCCTTTTCACTAGCGCTAGACCAAGAAGATTGTTTTTGGCGTCTGAGGTGGAGCGCCACACCTACCATCAGCTATTTTTTTTATTGATTGAAGGAAAACGATGACTAAATATTAAAAGGAAGTATGACAATAACTTAAGCATGGCCGGTGCACACTACTCCCAGACCCCCGACGGGGGAGGAGTGGACCTGCTTAGGGGTCCAGAAGGGAGGGTTGATATATTTCCTATGAATATTTCTCAATGAAAATTGACATGTAGTAGAGTGGGGTTCCCGTATCATAGTTTCAATAGGGTGTATCATAGATTCGTGGGTGAGGTGGTGTGTCATGAGACCCTAACACCGGTCCTGGTCTCGTGAGTATTTCATAAAATTATGGTCGATGAAAAAATACTAACGTATGAATGGGAAGTAATCTGGAAATATTAAAATAAATGACTATCAGCGCGAACGCAATCTCCACAAAATAATCATTCACTGCTTGATCTTATAGCATAACCAGTGGTGCTGATAGGTACACGTCCTGTCCCTGACACAGAAAAATCTAAAAGGACGCAGAAAAATCTAAATGGACGCAGAAAAAGCATATCCATGCGTCCAAGTGGTTTTCTTTTTTCTTCCTCGCCATTTCAAGCTAACTGTAAATACATTTCAATAGTTTCTTAGAAACGAACTACACTGGATAGTCTACAAGGTAGAGGTTAGATGGCTTTAGTTCTTTTCACAGTTCATAAATAAAAACCCTACAATTTATTAAGAAATTTTAGTTGGACCCATCAAATTTTCCCGGGGACTCATTCAAAGCTAATTTGTGAGTCTCAGGACGCACTAAATCAAAAATCTATCTGCATCACTGCATAACCCTTTTCATGTCATTTAATGCCGAATCAAGTCGTTTTTGATAAACAAAGGCCTCGGGTTGCTTACAGTAACTGAACCCTTTGTTTATCAAAAATTACTTGATTCGGCATTAAATGACCTGAAAAGGGTTGATATGCCATAAAATAAAACAGCCAACCAACCAAATAGAAATTGGATCAACTTAAGTAGAAAAATAATCGACCCGTGAACCCGTTAGGTGCCTGTTGTATGATATGATATTATGATATTGATGCTTCTATTTGGAAAGGAGTGAAGGATTCTAAATAGCATTTCATTGTTGTGATTTACTTAGCTTTTCGTAAAGTTAAGGCCTCGGGTTGCTTACAGCCGCCCGTAGTTACCAAATGGTCACTCATCTGACTAATTAGCCGTCATATCGCTGCTTAACGTCGGTGATAAATTATCCCACAAAATTATTATTGCAGTTACAATTTAGTTATATATTTTCTAAGTTAAAGAATCTTAAACAAATTGCTCTAATAAAAATCGCGTTATGATGTGCCCTTTTTGCTGGGTGACAGTTGGGTACAAACATACTTATAATTTTAGTAATAGATAGATAGATAAATGACAATCAGCGCGAATGCAAACCCCACAAAATTATCTTTTTCAGTTGACAACAGATCTGGAAATAGTTTTATTTCTCAAATGCATTTTAAGCGTATTATTCTAATAAGAATCTCGTCATTATGTGTGTTTAGGCTTTTATTTTAATGTATTTATTTAAGATAAAGTGGAGAAATACTACTTCTCATGGAGAGAGAGAAAGAGACAAAAGAAAGAAAGAGAGAGAGAGATAGTGGAAGTCTCTTTGTATGTATGTGCATGTGTATTTGTGTGTGTATGTGGGCGTGCGTGTGTGTGTGTATGTCTGTGTGTTTGTGCGCGCACGCGCGCGTTTGAAGTGAAGACTGATTCCGAGCTCCGCGAGTTCTCTTCTTGCGAAGCTCATTCTCAAACCAACCATTCATTCATTCATACAATTTCCCCCTCAACTCATTGAGTGTCTCTGCCTCCAACTACAACTGAAATACTACTTCTCCTACTACTACAACGTAACTTCCCATTTTGACTTTACTATCAACATCATGATTCGGCCTGAAAGATTACATATTACATTCGTTTCGCTTCTTTCGTGTTTTTTGTTGTTCTCTTTGTTCATTCCTACCCTTCCTTCATTTTCTTTCTTAAATTCTTCTTGTGTTTAATTCAATTTCATTCACCACACCTTCCCAACCGTCTTTTTTACAATTCGCGCCCATTCGTTAAATTTTAACATACACTCTCTCTAAACTTTTTTTTTTAATATCTACTTCTTTTTTTCCTTAATTTTTTCTTCTTGGTTTTATTTTTATTTTTTCTTGTTCGCCTCCCGCCACGTCTCCTACTGCTTTATTACGTATTTATTTTCTTCCTCCTACAGATCTAGACTTTTTTTCTGTCTTTTTTTCTCTTTCTCACTATTGTCCTTCCTCCTACTACGTCAGTGTTATACGTCTACTCCCTCTTATTCTAAACCTCACCTCCTTCTCATTTTCTCTTGTCCCTCCCTCATTGAGACTACCTGCAACTACTTCTCCCACAACCGGCGATCTTCACTCGCGTACCAACAGCAGCAGGTGTAGCATGTGTAAAAACGAGTGTGTGTGTGTTGTGTGTAGGCTTGTAGCCTCATCATCTTCCTTGACCACGTCTTCAGCTGCAACGGCATTACTATTATTATCTTCATTTTCATCGTCATTGCTATTCTCTTCATCGTCCTGAGATGTTGTTATCCTAGCAATCCCGGTCGGTCGTGCCTTTCCATCGTCCCCGTGTGGCCGGTAGGTGCCCCGGGGGTGAACCGACATGGTCATGGCTCACCCGAACCCTTCCACCAAACAACAGCACCCCATTCGCGTTGGATTTTACGATATTGACAGAACTATTGGTAAAGGAAACTTCGCCGTGGTCAAATTAGCCAGACATCGCTACACTAAATCAGAGGTCTGTATTTTAATAATAAGCTTCGTTTTGCTTATGTTTTCGTGTAATATTTAAAGAAAAAGAAAAAGCTCTAACCTAAAATGAAACCTCAACGAGGTTTCCTTACGGAAGACCGTAAGAACCATATTATTACTTCCTCCTCTTCTAATCATCGTATCTTTATCTTTTAATCTCTACTTAAGATTATTTACAGGTTAATGAAATCAAAGGCAAATTTGACCTTCATCTATTTATTAATTATTTATTTACCTAAATTATTCTCTGTTGGTGTGACAGTGCTGAAAGAACTCTTTGAATGTTATGGCTTAATTGGGCATCCGTATTAGATGAAATAGGTCAATCGAACTTTCTTTATTCGTACTTTATTTTTAAAAACTACGAATTTAGTTTAAGTTATTGAATCACCTTTAACAAGATACTTCATTGTATTATAACACCTGTTCTAATCATTTAAAGGAATATTTAGTTAGATTTTCCTGTAATTTATAGTGTGTTATTTAATGTTTTAACTTTGAAGAACTTGGAGGTACTTGTTTAAAAGTATTTTATTTACCGACTAACGGGTTGAATGTCCTTTACATTTTTACTTGCCTACTTAGAAAGCTTATTTATTTACTTATTAACACGTGACAGATATTTAAAATAATAAAATTAATATAAATTACTTACTTTTTATGTGTTGAAATGTACGAATTTATTTGTGACTAGTGTTTGTTATTCGTTCAATTTGGTAAACAAAAACGTCACAAATTGAAATGAACGGAAAAAACAGAAAAAAAATTCAAAAAACAATTCAGTTATTTAGTGTTTTTAAACTGACTTTAGAAGTCAAGAAATAACTAAACTTTAAACTTTGTCTTTAAATAATTGAAATCACAGAAAATTGCCAATCGATTTGTATTTTTGTTGATAAATCAATTTTTCTTAAGACTTCTAAAACTAAAGGCACTTATGTTTTTTTAAATACCTAATTTAAATTAAATACTGTTCATTGTTTAAATTATCATTGTTTATAATTTAAAATATTTAATTATCTCTTTAAAAATATAAAAATAAACAATCGCTTAAGTGTTTGTGCTATCTTAAAAAAATAGTCTACGTAGCTCAAATTAATGAAATATTCATTACATCTAAATTCTGTATTCATCAAGGCCAAAACTGATAATAAATATTCCTTATTTTAATTTTACTATTTATTAATTCACAGTCTTCAGCATGACAAAAAATATCTGTTGTTTCTTTAATGTTGGACGTGAAAATGTTACGTCGTCAAATCATTTTGGGCTTATTACATCACTGTCTTCTTTTTACACATAATTTCAAAACTAACTTCTGATTTTCTAATATAGTTAAAGATTAATTTAGTCCAACCCAAGATAAATTTTGCTTTTCTTTTCTTTTACGTTTGCTAATAGAAACTTTTATAATCAGCTTTAAAAATTCACAATGACATCATCGTTTATGAATTAGTAAAAAGTTAAAAATAAACAGTATGGCTCGAGTGTGTGTGAGAGAGAGATGACTCTTGTATACTTTTTTTTTCTTTTAGCTATCTTTTCAAAAAGTTTTTTGTTTGTTATTTCTCTTCTCTTCTTGTCTAAAAAGTGGTGTAAAAAGAGACATTCACCTCCCACATCTACACGAATTAGCATCACTATTCATGTACATCAAGATAATATTATTAACTTATTTTTATCTTATTAAGGCGTATTAACGAAAGACTGGCAAAGAAGCCATATTTTCTTCCCTCCTATTTTTTTAGTTTTAGTTTTTTCACTTTCTATTCTTATTAGTTTGTTCCTCTTTGTTTTTGTTTTTTAAATTATTTTATTAAAAATTCTATTATTATTTTTTTAAACAAGGGTTACATTTTTCCTTTTTCTTTCTTGTGTTTTGTTATATATATCCGGCCTCTAATTCTTTTTAAAGAAATGTTTATTTTTTACAGTATCTTCCTTGCCTGAAGTCTTTTTTTACATCACAAAAAATGAACTTACATTTTGTTTTTAACACTTTTCTTTTGGCTTTTCAAGCTTTGTCTGTTCTATATTTTTTACAACATAATACCTGTCATGTCATAGTTAAAAAGTATATGTTTATATTATTAACATATCAATAAATCGATAAAATTACTGAAGTTCTCCCTCCACTTCAGACATGAATATTTCATTCATATACTTTATTATATCGTTGTTCAATTTAAAATTATTTATTAGATACAAAATATATTACTTGATATAACGTCATCATTATGTGTTTATTGTTTACTGTCAGAATTCCCTCAATATATGCTGAAAATATTCTTGTCATGTGGTCTTTGTGCTACTTGTATATATCTTCCTTCAGACAAATGCACCATGAAAAAAAAACAACACTATGACGATATCGTCACCAAAATTTCCCCAAAATATTTAAATACATTAAATGCTTTTAACTTAGCTTAACGGACAAAAATGACTATTATTACTTGTTGTTATTGTTTAAATTCATAATATTGTTTATCATTTAGCTTTTTTTCCCTCTCTGTTGTTTAAAAAGCAAACCGTCACAGCATAACGCGTATAATAAATGTAAACACTAAAGTTAAGTCTAACCTGACTGGAAGAGTGAGGAATGTTTTCTAGTTTTTCCTGTCAGCTGGGGGTAAAGAGAAGGTGAAGGAGACATGAGGTCTGTACTGTGGGGCTGGGGTTGGCAATAACTTGAAAGTGTATGCAATTTATTCCTCAATCTTTTGCCTTCATCTTAATAATTGAATAATGATTCTTTTTGTTTTACTTTTCCACAGAAATATACAACATTTGACAACACGTGTTGTACTTTTAGTCTACTCTTGAGTTGATGTAATAATGGTTAGATTACTAGGTACTCCGTACTCCTGGCCTTGTACACATCTAAGCTTAGTAAATGGCTATTATTTTTGAGACAGTAAGTTCTATTACAAACGCAACTTGTACTTAAATTCTATCATGGGATCACCACTGGTAGAACCAAAACCATTTACAATATTCGTTTTTCCTGGGATTCTATTTCAACCTTACAATTTTTTACGTGGTTTAAACTTGTCTGTTTAAAGATTTTGTATAGTTTAAATTTGTTTATTACATTCAAACATCATAAAAGTTAAGTCCTCGAACTGAGTATTTTATTAATTAAATTACATTATATATATTTTTCTTTCCTGAATTTCATATGAAGAAACACTAAGTTTCTACAATTAGTTGTTTTAAACTTAGCTTAGTTGTGGCACGAGGACAGAAGGAGTACCCGGTGAGAATCGAACTCACTAGTAATTGTATACTAGCTGAACTTGCTAGCCATTACTCCACATGAGGCACCGCAATTTTGTGATACCTGGTGAGAATCGAACCCTCTACTCCAGTTGTCATTTACTAAGTTTGGCTAGAAGAGTCACTCTGTGAGAATCGAACTCACTACTCCAGTTGTCATTTACTAAGTTTGGCTAGGAGAGTCACTCAGTGACAATCGAATTCACTAACTGGTCTTTTAGCCTCTAAAAACAATTCAACATAGTTTGGATTTGATACAGAATCAAAAATAAAGGGCACCTAGTGATAATCAAACTCACTATTCAAAAGTAAATGATTTGCGAGTTACAAACCAGGGGTCATAAATTAAAACTCTTTAAAAAAAAAAATTTGCAAAGCAAATGTAAGACCAACTTGTTTTAGTAACAGAATGGTGAATACATGGAATAAACTACCATCATCAATAGTGAATGCCCCATCTCTAAACTCCTTTAAGGCAATGTTAGATAATCTGTGGAAAGAGTATAAATATTCTGTGGAATTAAGATGAATGTTTATAAAGAACAGCTGACAGGTCTCAGACCTAATATACTAACTGAAAAAGATATTATTATTATTATTATTATTATTATTATTATTATTAATATAAACCAATACATCATGACAAAGTTTCTGCAATTACATTCCTTTCCCATTCTTTCATTATATTTAATATTTCAACTTTGTTTTTTGGGGTGTGGTGGTTGCCTACATTGTAGTAAACTTATATTGAGTCTTGAGTGAAACTGTTTTTTCAATGAAAATATGGCAATAAAAAAAAAGAAGAAAAAAGGATTTATTTTTGCCCAAATCCCACCGGATAAAATTAGATCCTTACTCCCCCCCCCCTTCTATTGACAATAATAACTTGATTTTTATAATTAATTACTTTTTCCTCGGCTCATTCAAACTACAAGTTGGAAATAAGTTTCTCTGGATCTTTTTCATTCTTGTCTCAGTTTTTTTAGTCTTTTTTCCCCCCTCATCAAATCTTGACACATAAAACACCCCTCTCCCATTTCCAAACTCTGGTAGTGATCAATATGATATTTTATGTTTATTTTTATTATAATAATCCTCCATATGTTTTGTCCATAGAGCCAGCCCACAATCATCTCTATAAAGTCCACCATATATACTCTTGTATATATATTTACCAACCCCTCCATACAAGCAGGATGTGACACAAGGTCAATTTCTTAAGCGGAGTTTAATTATTCTAATTGATTTCAATTTAAAATCACACATAGGATTGCTTCAATAACACCAAGTAATTATTTATTAAACACAGTTTTATTAAAACCGGTATGCAAATTATTCACACCATATACTATGTAAACATTTATTTCTTGATATATAACACATCGCATGGCTGTTTTAAGGCAGATTTATCTAATAAAGAGTTTTTCTTCTAGACTGGTTACCGAGCCATGGTTAAAAGCCCAGTCCTCCATAGCTGGAGGGAGAGTAATTGGGTGCATACCTTTCCCAAGGGTATTGGTGCTATGTGAAATGTTAACAGCCTCGTCTAGGATTTGAACTCGGGTCGACGAATTCATTTCCCACGACTCTGGTATAAGTCGATCCTTCACTTATCAATGTGAAATCATTATCGAACTTAATTTTTCAAAAGTCAAACACTGCTCCTAACCCTTCACTTTATGTTTGAATTTCAACCTTAGAAAATTATTATTCTCACTCACCAATATCTGAGACCTGACCTTTAGGTCATAAAAATTCGACCGTTACATGATTATATACTGTGGAGTCGGAAGCAATTAAGGGGTCACTGAAGTCGAAGTTTGTAAAACTACACCGACTCCAGTTGAATTTACACTTTATATGACCCTAGTTTAGTATGTAAGGGCCGGGTTAGCCACAAGGTTCCTAGTTCGATACCCGCCCTCGCCAACTCAGCGTATGAGTAGCACAGGGATCTGTGCGGTAAAGCTGGTGGTAGGTGTGGCGCTTCACCTCAGACGCTAAAATAATCTCCTTGGTCTAGCGCTATTGAAAAGGGGATAGACTCCCTCGCTGCATGGCGGATACCGACATTAGGCCGCCCCGACGACTTTACTTTTACTTAGTATGTAAAGTTATTCATTTTACACTCATAAATGAATTATAAAAAAAAAAACATAGTTTTAGATCTATTTGTAGGTCATAATCCCTTAATTAGATAAAGAGGAGTCGGAAGTGCCAAAAATAGAGGAGTCGGATTCGAAGGTTTTGTGATACTACTTCACAGCCCTAGTATATACAGTACTGATCTTTATATGAGTTCGTTCTTGTCATTGTTTTCTATCATTATTCTAAATTAAAGTTTGTTACGTGTGTTTTGTACATAGTCTATAGATCCAGATTACAATACGGGACACAGTACATAGCAAATGGAGTAGCTCGTACCACCATGGTCCGCCCTGCCAGCTGGGGCGTTAGAATGCACCGACTGCACCTCTGCAGAGGGGTAAGACTCCTCCAATGGGGTCACCTGTTGGTCGTGGGTGGCGACCCGTGATGCTTAAGGATAGAACCCAGGTGGTTGAGCAGTCCATGACTTGCAATACTCCACTTTGGGCTAGACGGGCGATCGGAGAGGCCCCTCCGATCAATCGGCTGGTCACATCAAACCCTAGCACCAATATGATTGCCCCAACCCTATTGTCCTTATAGCAAGCCCCAACCCTTTTTATCATATGGGTGCTAGAATGCAGTGGCTGAGGGTCTACATGTCCTGGGAATTACATTAAATTCTATCTGATGGTGAGGTTCCAGTTTTGGAGGTTTCGGGAATGTGGAGCACCCCTTCATCACCATTGCTCCTTGGTCCACTCTGACCCGTAGTGGTAGTTCACAACCATATATTTCCAATCTCTAATATCTTCACCATGTTTTGGTGAGGTTTAGAATATGCTGGCAGTATGCCCTGCAGAGGGATAAAAAACAAAACAAAAAGAGGTGTCTTGAGTATGACACCAAACTACATTTGGTAGTACGACGCCAGTTCTGGAGCTCTATAAAGTGTGAAGCACTTCCATGTTCACTCTAACTATCTATCTATCATATATATATATATATATATATATATATATATATATATATATATATATAATGAGGTAGGTAAAAGAATGGTGAACAAATCTAAGAGTTGAAACGTTTCGTCCGATTCATAGGGACATCATTTGACCGATGATGTCCGTATGAATCGGACGAAACGTTTCAACTCTTAGATTTGTTTTGAGTTATCATTTCTTGTTCACCATCCTTTTACCTACCTCATACTGTCAGATTCTACTACATCCATCCTATCATCATATATATATATATATATATATATATATATATATATATATATATTATAGATCTGTTTAAAAATTATCCAGATATGCAAAAAAAAAAACAAACAACTTTTAAGAAACTGCTACACAAAAATGTAAATGGAAACATGCAATAAACGCGATTCCTTACCTTTAGTAATAAAATATCCCTAGACGGGAGACATGCCGTTAAAATCCCATCTAGGGTCCCATAGAAAAATGTATTTATTTCAAAACTTTATCGGCTTTAAATGACCCACTGAGGTTGATATGCCATAAAAACAAACCAAACCAAACCACTGGTTATCGCCGTAGGAAGTGGACTCGGTGACCTGAACTAGTTTATATTTCATCTTACGCTGATATCCTCGGCCAAAAGGTATGAATCCAACTATTCTCCATCCATCTCTGAGTAAAGTGGGGGTTTAATATTGGCATGGTGTTATAGAGTACCTAACACCCCTTCAGCACCCTACCAGATTGGCTCATAGCCATAAAATAGCCTACGATTAAAGTAGATTAACTAGCTGAATAATATTCAGACTGACTTTGCTGCGTTGGCTATACCGAACTGGCCCTCCTCTTTTAGTGTAAGTTTGTCTTGTTAATTGTTTGTACTTATTTGTTCTGTGTTTGTATGTATCTGTTTAACATCGGATACTGGTGCTTAATAAATGTGTTAAGCACACCATTCTTCTGTAGATCTTTCCACCTCGCAATACAACATATGGTAACCAGTATAGGAGAAAGAATTTAAACGGTATCTGGAGAGGGAGGAGTTCTGCTAGGCTATTTATGACCAAGATATGAGTAGTGATACTGATAGCTTTTTGATTCAGTGCATCCTGTGACGCACATATCTGCTTTGAATGAGTCACCGGGAAAATTTATGGGTCCCAACTAAAGTTTCTTAATAGATTGTAGGGTTTTTATTTATGATCTAGGGAAACAACTAAAGCCGGCTGACTCTTAAATTCGTTTCTAAGAGACTGTTGAATTGGATGTACAGTTAGTTTGAAATGATGAGGGAAGAAAAGGATAGACACACGGACGCGTGGATCCCATTTTACTGCGTCCTTTTAAATTTTTATGCGTCAGGGTCACAGGACGCGTAGCTATCAGCTTTCTCTGCGCGGGTAGAGCCTCTACGACTAAACAATTACATAGTAAGTATATTTTCAATGTGGATGTCCATTTCAGTTTTCAGTTTCTTGAAATTAAACGACTGCTTTATTTTCATTGCTTATCAAATTAGTTTTTTTTTAAACTAGCAGAAAATGCGCCCTCCGGGCACAGGTATTCAAATTTTGATATATTTAAATATTCTATTGAAGTAGAAAGACTAATGAAATTAAATACGAACACAAAAATGATTATACTTATTTTTACTTTAATCTTATTGATTTCAATATAAAATTATACATAGGATTGCTTTTAATACGTTTGAGAATAAAACAATATTAGAAATCAATAACACCAAGTAATTATTTAAAGATTGTCTATTACAGCTTAATGGGGTAAAAAACATCATATTTAGAGGTGTCGGTGGTGATGAGGGGGGGGGACACATTTTCGATTTGAATTCTATTTATAATATTTAATTCGTTTCATTTTAATAAAATAAAATAACATTTCTGATTTGAATATTGAAAACGGTAAATTTTCTAACAAATTGCTAGGCTAAATTTTGCGAAAACGAGGATTTTAATAGACGATCTTTGATGCTATTTCCTCAAAGAATGGTGTAAGTAAAATATCTAATTGTTGATATCAGTATTCAGTATACTAACACACAACTTTCGCATAGATGGACACTTTGATATTTTAAAAAAAATGAAAAATCGACCTACTCTATTGAACAAGTCAAAAGAAATTCTGCTCATTATTAAAATCTGGTTTGATGTTGAATCAACAAAGGTGAACACCTCCCGGGGGTGTATGTGTATGGGGGAGGGGTAGTACACCATGTGGGTAGAAAGGCCTCTGTGCGTTAAGTTTGTAACAGATGGAAGTATTTTTTCTCTCTTAGAGGAAAGCACACTGGTTTGACAGTATTAGACTATGGTTTCTTTTCCCCCCACAAATCTTGAAGGTGGGATGTTGGCCATAGGTCTGGTGGGTGGATTGTTGGGGGCGGGGTTATTTAGAAATGACAGCATAAGGTAATTCTTGTTTCGCTTTTTCAATAGACGAACCAAAGTGTGTGTGTGTGTGTGTGTGTGTGTGTGTGTGTGTATGTATATATATATATATATAATATATATATATATATATATATATGAGATTTATCCAAAACTTGGTAGTAAGGGATGATTCTATATGTGATTTCTAAGATCCACTGTACTAATATTGATCCAGTATGTATAAATACAGCGAATCTTTAAATCACTATATATATATATATATATATATATATATATATATATATATTGGAGGCGCGTGGGCTAGTGGTTAGAGTCGTGGAAAATGGACTCGTCGAATCGAGTTCAATTCCTTGACATTTCACATAGCGCTAATACCATTGGGAAAGGTATGAATCCATATATTCTCCCTCCAGCTATGGGTTAAATAGTAGGGCAGTCTGGGCTCTTTAACCTTGGGAATGTAACCAGTCTAGGAGAAGGATAACTCTGAATTCAAAATTCCTGGGGTCGGTCGTTGATTGGGTTTGTGGCAACCTTTGATGCACCAATTCTTTCCTATCGACTGTGCCAAAAAGTGTGGATGGTCCAATACAAGCATTCACCACTATAAACAAATCACTGTGTGGACGTTCATTGTATGAACACTCATACGTCGAACTCGACGGAAGAGTCCATTATATATATATATATATATATATATATATATATATATATATATATATATATATATATATAAACTGGTTCTACTTGATAGATAAACTCGGGTGTGGGAGGAAGTATTTTTATAAGTCAACCATCCAAATTATGCAGTATATATATTATAATAATTTAACAAAGAACTTAGTAATTGATTTAATAAAAGTTTTAGGAGGCAACTCTATCATTGGAAAATGTGGGCGTGTACATTTTCCACGATCGTTGGGGGTACCATGCTGAGCAAATACCTTTCTGTGGAGGCAATGACGGTCACTAGACCGTACCCACCGCCTCTCTAATTAACATGTGACCGAATACCGATGACATAATACCGATTCTCTTTTCTGTCCCATAATATTTGGTACATTTTCATATAATTTTCCTATACTAAATGTACCAATTATTTTGGGACAATTTGATATATTCTATTTACTGTCCCATAATAGTTGTTACATTTCCAGCCACTTTCTAAGCAACATGCGACAGATTGTACTGAGTTACATTATACCAGTAACAAGAAGCAATCTTTGAAATATAAGGAATGTAAAATAGAAATCTGTTAAAAGAACTGAGAACTATATATATATATATACAAGGTGTGTCAAAGTATCGAGAATTTCGGTACTTTTTGATACACCTTGTATTCTGAAAAAATAACTTTCCATTCATTCTTTATTTCTATCTTGGTAAATACAGTTTTAAAATCTGTATTTTTTGACACACCTTGCATTCTGAAAAAAAATTTACGTTACATTTATTGTTCATTCCTATCTTGGTGCATACAGCTTCAATCTCGATACCTTTTTGACACACCTTATATATATATATATATATATATATATATATATATATATTAGTTAAAAAAAATAATGCAAAAACGAATGGAATGAATAGAATAATTGAAAAAGATATTTTCCCAAAAGAAAGAAAAAAAACTTTTGAGAGAGGTCATTAATAGAAAAAAAAACCCTTTTCACACTCTATGGGTCTTTCTATCGAAGCATTGAATTATTATATAAAATATTAGAGAAAATAAAATGTCTTACCTTTAAGATATATATATATATATATATATATATATATATATATATATATTGTTTGTGGACAACAAAATAAATATGAACTGTCTATAACTTTCAGAAGAGTTCTTAAAATACTATAAACTGTTCTTTATAGTTGCGATATTATTTAACACGGTGTTTTGACTGGTCCATTCATCAAACTCGATCAAGTACGATGGCGGTGGTGGGAGCTGAAAAGTTCTTACGATGACGTCATATCTGCTGGTGATGGCTTCTTTTTTTGTCCAATGGTATCCAACACCGATGGAAGAAGTGTGCGGATTGCAAGGGATACTATGTTAAAAAAATAAACCTTATTTGGTCACATTCCAAGAGAGTATTTTGGTCAGCCTATGAACTTTTCAGCTGACCCTTGTATATAATCCAGAGAATAGAAAAAAAAGGTTATTCCTCCTCTTCAAGAATCTCTCTCCCTCTCTCTCTTTCTCCCTCTCTCTTTCTCCCTCTCTCTTTCTCCCTCTCTCTTTCTCTCTCTCTTTCTCTCTCTCTCTGTCTCTTTCTTTCTCTGTCTCTTCTCTCTCTCTCTCTTCTTTCTTTCTCTTTCTTTCTTTCTCTTTCTTTCTATCTCTCTTTCTTTCTATCTCTCTTTCTTTCTATCTCTCTTTCTTTCTATCTCTCTCTCTTTCTATCTCTCTCTCTCTTTCTATCTCTCTCTCTTCTATCTCTCTCTCTTTCTTTCTTTCTTTCTTTATTTCTATCTCTTTCTTTCTTTCTCTCTCTCTTTCTTTCTTTCTATCTCTCTCTGAGAAATGGATAGTTGAAAACATGTTAACAGCATTAATAACACGAAGATTAGCTTCAATTCTTACTGATGTACTCGGACCAATTTCTTCATTTTGGTTTTTATTAGCAGGCCTGTGGAGTCAGAACAAAATCAACGACCCCCCCCTCTTATATCTTTAAGTGATTATGACCTCCAAATAGATATAAAACCCTGGTTTATTATATTCTTTTTATTAGGAGTGTGCACTGTATAACTTTACTGACTAACCTAGAGCCATATGAAGTTTAAATTCAACAGGAGTCTTTGTTTTTACCGACTCCGACTCCTGTATCCCCTTAATTGTTTCCGACTTTGACTCTGCCTCCAATGCCCTGGTTATTAGTCACAACATTTTGCCTCTTATAGTCAGTAAACTTCTGGACATTTTAGAACCAAACCTATAAGTCTAACATAAACAAAGGGGAACCACTCTTGACTGATAAATTATATATTTATTTTCCCATTAAACTAACCTTAAATCTTAACCCTAACCACGTCTCCTTTTTTTCTAGTAGAGCAATAAATAAATAAATAATTTATCGGTCAAGAGTGGTTTCCCTTTGTTTATGTTAGACTTATAGGAAATAACCCCAGACCCTTTATACAATCCATGGGGGTAGATTATTCTCATTCCGTTGTACATGCTTACTGGATATTTCGTATCGATGTATTTGTCCTTGAGGTGTCACTTGTCTCTACCACTGAAGCAAAGTATATGACTTTTCATGCACTACCTAAGCCAGAGATTGAACCATGACAAGATATCTGAAGAAGGCCGAAGAGTACAATGACTGAAACAAAGTAAAAAGTAAGTAAAGTCGTCGGGGTGGCCTAAAGTCGCTATCAACCAGACAGCGAGGGAGTTTATCCCCTTTTCACTTGCGTTAGACCAATGGTATTGTTTTGGCGTCTGAGGTGGAATGCTACGCTTATCATCAACTCCGCACTTTACCTCACAGATCCAAGTTATGCTACTCATACGCAGAGTTGGCGAGGGTCGATATCGAACCAGGAACCTTGTGATTCCGAGTCGGAGGCTCTACCGACTAAGTTAAACTGGCATTTGTAGTGTTATAATATACAGAGTGAACACAATCCATGATTTAAAGCCTATATTGTAATGAAGTCGGCTATTGACGGTATCAGCCGGACAACGAGGAAGTCTATCCTCTTTCCACCAGCGCTAGATCAGGGAAACCGTTTATACGTCTCCGGTGGAGTACCACGCCTATCACCAACTCCGCAATTTACCTCATAGATCCAAGCTATGCTACTCATGCGCTGAGTTGGTGAGGGTCGATATCGAACCCGGAATCTTGTAGTTCCGAGGTGGGTGCTCTACCGAGAGAGCTGAACCGGCTCCTATGTTGGAATATTCTTACACATTGACGGTTACAGTTGTATGATCTCCTACAAGTTTCACGTGGTATCTGTTAGTATTACAGACACTTGATGTGCGCTCAGCCCGTTATTGGCGAAAAGGAAATATTTTGAATTAATGCAGGCAGTGATGCTGATAGCTTTTTTGATTTAGTGCGTCGTGGGACGCACATATTTGATTTGAATGAGTCCCCGGGAAAATTTATGGGTCCCAACTAAAGTTTCTTGATAGATAGTAGAGTTTTTATTTATGATCTGGGAAACAACTAAATCCGTCTAACTCCTACCTTATAACCTATCCTGTGTAATTCGTTTCTAAGAAACTATTGAAATGTATTTACAGTTACCTTGAAATGGTGATGGAAGAAAAAAGAAAAACACTGGGACGCATGGATATGATTTTACTGCGTCCTTTCAGATTTTTGTGCCTCATGGACGCAGGACGCGTACTTATCAGCGTCTCTGCACAAGGTCCAAAAAAATATGGAACATCAAATGAAGATCGCACTCGCTATTTAGTTGTAATGGATCTGCGAGACTAGTTTACTAACCATTACACCACGACGGAACTGCTCTAATATTTACTCATAACTGGATGGAGAATAATTGGATTCATACCTTTCCCAAGGTTATTAGCGCTATGTGAAATGCAAACTGCCTCTATGATAGTTTAAATAGTTAAAAAAATGAGTTTAAAAATGTTTTTTTTTTTTTTTTTTAAATTGAATATCCATATCAAGAATGAACAATAACGAAACAAAAATATCTTCGGCATAAAATAACCCAAGGGTTGACATGCCATAAAATCCAACCAACCAACCAACCTTTTAAGATATAATTGTTCTAAGTTGCAGCTGAGTTTTCAACTATTTTCCTATGGCGGTTTCTTAGTTATTTTATGGTTCAGTTATCACCTTCAATTATCCCTTGTTAAGATATGATAGTTCATACTCTTTAACCTCTTACCTACCAGATGCGAGGTCTTCTTTTGGGGGGGGGGAGCTATTTCAGACATATTTTCATCAAAAGGTAAGCAATTATGAAATTTTCGTGAAAATCGGACCATTAATTGATTTTTCATAGAATTTTTTTTTTAAAAGCCTCTACTCATAACTTGTTTTTGGTTACGTTAAATTTCAATTGATTTAACGGTGCAAAAATGTAAACCTTGTTTTTCGTTCATAATTTTCATTATTTCCGTAAGCTGAATTAAAAAAAAATATATCATCAGGCGTTTGTTTAATGTTTCTTCTTTTGAATGGCAAAAATGTTCAAGATAATATTAACCTTTATGCAAGTTTCATTGTGTTAAATATGAGGGGGTGGTTAAATTTAACAGGGAAAATTGGTGGTACCTAGTAAAAACAAGTATGTTCGGTAGATAAGTTAAATTATTTGAGATAGAATATTGTCATCATGATTTTGCAACTTTTCAAGTTGTGTCTTGTTTATATTGTTCTCAAATGATATCGCATTTTTTAAACATTTTTATTTATTTATTTGTTTATTTATTCGGGGCTATTCGCAGAATTGCGTCCCGGCCTCCTGCCTTAAAAAACGCTAGGCGGGTATAGCTGAAAAAACAAACCGCCCTACGAATGAAGTCCCTAGCTGAATATGTAATTGATTGATGGAAATAAATATATTAAAATAAAATAAAAATACCGAAATGTTTGGATTTTTTTATTTGACTAATAGTCAATTGATTATCGAAAAAAAATAATAAATAAATAAAATGAAAATGCCGAAAAAAAATTTTTTTTTTTTTTAGCGGATTGAAGGCGTTTTTATCGAAAAATTATTTTTAGTGGTTTGAAGGCATTAAAAGTAAGCCATATTTTTATCGAGAAGTAAATCTGGATATTTAGCCCCCCCCTCCCCCCCCGCGATATATTTTAAAGAAGGGGAGGGTTAAAATATTTACATTTACTTGTCGAAAAAAGACAGGAGGGGGTAAAATATAGCATTAACTTTTCGGGAAAAACGCCTTAAGCGCTGGCTGTTTTGTTTTTTCAGCAGGCACCACTTCAGCTAGGGACTTCATTCGTAGGGCGAGTTGTTTTTTCAACTACCACCGCCTAGCATTTTTTAAGGCAGGGACCGGGACGCAATTCTATGAATAGCCCACATTTATTCATTTATATACACACTCATTGGGCGCCCCGTACTTCTGGCCTTGTACCACATCTAAGCTAACCTTAGTAAATAACTATATTAAGGCACCTCACGTGGTGTAATGGTTAGCAAGCTAGATTCGCAGACCATTGTTAGTGAGTTCGATTCTCATTGGGCGCCCCGTACTTCTGGCCTTGTACCACATCTAAACTAAGCTTAGTAAATAACTACAATCTTCCCAGGCCTGTACCCGAGATCCAGTTTCACTGATGTCCATAATTTAAGCATTAAGTATGTACACTATAAATCCTCTTTTTCTTTTGTCTTGTGTAAACGGTTTTAGTTTATTGGCAGTGTATATTAAAAGTTAATAACTCTAGATTAACAATCCTGTGTGTTCTGTCACATGCTGGAAACATGTGCTACCATACAAATAGTGCCAATCTTCTCTGTTTTTCTTTGAAGAAAAGAAGAATAAAAAAAAAAAAAAAAATCCCGTAATTAAATTAACATGACTTTCAGAAACAAGTTTTTAGAAAACTTAAAATAAAGCTATTGTTTCCCAGTGAAGTTTTTTTTTCTTCCGAAAAGCAAATACCGGTTTGTCTAATGTACATTTCTTGCTGAATTGTCGGATTTCAAACTATTTTAGTATATTTATTTTGTCTATTTCTCCAAGCGTTTTCAACGATACAGTAGCACTGATACGTCTACAGCTTGGAAGAATTCCCGGTTTATTTTATCACAAAGATCAGGTTTCCATATGGTCATTAACCTGTTAATAGCAGTCAATGCTTTAACTATGCATATGTTGACATCGTTTTCAGTCGATGAGATATTGTTACCAAGGTATATGAACAGGTCTACTAATTTCAGATTCGTTAAAGAGCAAGTGGTGCAACCAGACAATGGCACTGATACATCTCCTGGTTGGAAGAATTCCCGTTTTTATTTTATCACAGAGACCAGGTTTCCATATTTAGAGGATTTTCCAAGAGCGACGGTCGATAGGGACGGATGGCAAAAGAGGGTGTGAGAGTCCAGAGAAACTGTGCTGTTAACACCTGACGGTGGTGATATTGTATATTGTTTAATTTTTTTTTTTTTTTTTTTTTTTTTTTTTTCAATTTCCTGACTATATAATTCCTTTATATTGCTGACAGTGATATCACGTTTCAGCAGATCCATTCTACAACCTTCTTCGGGTGTCTAATTAAGTAAAAAGAGGGAACAAAAGGGTGCTGAATAGTTTTCAACCAAGAAAGAAATTACGTTTTTTTTTTCTTTTTCTTTTCTTTCTTTTTTTTCTTTTCTTTTCTTTTCTTTTCTTTTCTTTTTTTTTCTTTTCTTTTTAACTTTAGAATGAAACGTGGAATAGCATGTCCATTTCATAGCTCTTAGTTATTCTCTTATGGTTAGGCCAATAACTTTTCAGAATCTCTTTATATATACTCTTCTTTCCTCACAAATGAGACCTGACAGACATTTTATGGAGATACTAATAATAGCTATCTTGTTGGAAATGGACAAGGTGACTCTCTTTAGTTCGAATCCTGGACAAGGTTGTTTCCATTTCACATAGCCTTGGGAAATGTATCAATCCATTTATTCCTCACTGCTGCTATCTGTAAATAGTAGGGCAGAATGGGCTCTTTAATCTTACTATGGCAACAGGTCTAGAAGAAAAACTCTGAATTCCAACCTGTTGTACTTTGCTTTAAAAAATAACCTTATATCGTAGCCTGTTCGTGGCAGAGGGGTTGGGTAAATGCATTTTTATGTGGGTGTGTCAGAAATTCCCTACTTTCAATTAGCTTGTTGTTGTTGTCATCTGTGTGTGTCCAATGACATTTCCCCATAAGTGCCATGAGGAAGTACTGCTTGGAATAGATCCCCAGATCCAGGTATCCTACAAGGAAAAAGAGGGGGGTTCTTTTTATCTCTTATTTAGTATATGTATTTACCAGCCCTTCAGCACGAGCAGGATGTGACACAAGGTCAATTTCTTAAGCAGAGTTTAATAGGTTTGAATTCAGTTTTCCCTCTAGTAGACTGGTTGACTAACCAAGGTTAAAGAGACCTGTCTGCCCTACTATTTACCCATAGCTGGAGGGAGAGTAGGATTCATACCATTCCCAAGGGTATTAGTGCCATATGAAATGCAACCAGACTTGTCCAGGATTTGAATTTGTGTCTAAGTACTGGGACGCACATATTTGATTTGAATGAGTCTCCTGGAAATTTGATGGGTCCCAACTATTTTTAAACAACTAAAGCTGTCTAACCCTACCTCTACCTGTACCTGATCCAGTGTAATTCGTTTCTAAAAAGAAATATTGAAATGTATCTACAGTTAGCTTGAAATGGTGGGGGAAGAAAAATAAAAATACTGGGACGCATGGATCTGATTTTTCTGTGTCCTTTTAGATTTTTATGCACCAGGGACGCAGGATGCGTCCTATCAGCATCTCTGAAGATGGTTGCTCTTATACCATCTTGATGTGTTCCAACAGAGCTAGATACACATGATGATATCATTAATCTGACACTGGTGATATTAATTTATATGTGGGTGAGTTTTTCAACCCTGTTTTGTTGAATAAAGAAAACCGCTTCACATTGAAATTTATATTTACTTAACTTATACAACAGGTTGTGTATGCTGCTTCCATCAATTTTCTTGCTCTCAAAAAAGTGCTCCCTGTCAATTATCTGAACCAAGTGACAGCTTGTCACCCAGAAAACTCCTAAGTTGTGGCTGTTGGATTATTTTCTGTATATCAGGCATGCTGTAATCCACCACTTAAACTTATAGACTCAGCGAGGTCACTTGGTTTAAACCCCAGCCAATCAACAGTCCGAATACATGGTTAGTTAACTATTTAATCACTGATATTCACAGCCATTCATTTGCATGGTATTCAACATTGACAAACGGACCTGCAACACTAACGGACACCAAGGAACAACCAAAGGATCATACCCAACACTAACGGACACCAAGGAACAACCAAAGGATCATACCCAACACTAAGTACACCAAGGAACAACCAAAGGAACATACCCAACACTAAGGGACACCAAGGAACAACCAAAGGATCACACCCAACACCAAGGGACACAAAGGAACATACCCAACACTAAGGGACTCCAAGGAACAACCAAAGGATCACACCCAACACCAAGGGACACAAAGGAACATACCCAACACTAAGGGACACCAAGGAACAACCAAAGGATCAAACCCAACACTATGGGACACCAAGGAACAACCAAAGGATCATACCCAATACCAAGGGACACAAAGGAACATACCCAACATTAAGGGACACCAAGGAACAACCAAAGGTTTCTTCACTAAGAATCACACTCTGCTTAACACAAGGGATCTCCGCTGGAGAATACTCTTGCTTGAAGCCTAAGGAAGGCCACAAATATTGTAACAGGGGCACTTGTGAGTCAATTTTGGTTTGGTTTGTTTTACGGCATATCAACCTCAGTGAGTCATTTAATGCTGATAAAGTTTTGAAATAAATTCATTTTTAATCGATACTCAATTTTTTTTTATAAATACATTTTTCTATTTAACCCATAGATGGGACTCTAACAGGTACTACCACTCCTGGTCAGAGTGGACGAGGGAGCAATGGTGATGAAAGGGTGCTCCACATTCCTGGAACCTCACCATCAGATAGAGATTAACGTCATTCCCAGGACATGTAGACCCTCAGTCACTGCCTTCTAGCACCCATATGATAAAAAGGGCTGGGGTTGCCATAAGGGCAATAAGGTTGGGCCAATCATATAGGTGGTAGGGCTTGACGTGACCAGCCGATTGATCGGAGGGGGCCTCTTCGACATTAATTAAAAAATAAAATTTAAATGATAACAGCATGGATTTTTTTTCATTTAATATTTTAGGTAGACATTAACATTTCTTTTTAGAGTAGCTGGATCAATGCAAGGTCTATTTTTTTACATAGGGATTTAAATGGGGCATCCCACGAGGATTCAACTCATGATTCAGTAAGAATGAATCTGCAGGGCTAACTTTTAAAAAATCCCCCTCTACCCAGGCAACACCGGGTAGCCGCTGCTAGTACATATATAAAGGGCAGTTGTGTGTATCTGTATGTCTGGAGGAAACTTCGAAAATAAAACGACAAAGTAAATATATATACACATTAAATATCACCAGGGCTTGGTTTTTGAGCAAAAATAATGAAAATTTGATTCATATTTGGGAAGATATTTAAACATTCAAATTTGAAAAGTAACAGAAAGAAAAGTCATTTGCATGCTATTTTGTTTATCTTTTTTTTAAATTTTTTTAATGTTATTTTTTCTTACCCCCCCCCCCCCCCCGCTTTGAAATATAATATTGATTGATTGAATTAATTTCCTCATTTATATCTTTTTTTTTTTTTTTTTTTTTTTTTTTTTTTTTTTTAATTGTAAATTGAATGGAAATTTCTTACTATATTGTTATATATTTCCGTGGGGATTTTTATGGGGCAACTAGCAAGGATCTCACTTGCGATAGAGTAACTTTAAAAAAAATCCCCCCTCTACCCAGGCGATGCTGGGTAGCCAATTCTAGTAAAATAATAAACTTTAAACCAAATTTATTTAAGAGTTGTCTAAAACTTTGAGATGAGGCTTGATAATTTGTATTATTTTGTATTTTTTTCAGACTGTTGTCCTCATTGTTATTGTCATATACACAAGGTTTCAGCCACTGTGCTCTCCAGCCTTCTTCTGGTGTTTCTAGTCAAACTCAGGACAATTGGACACATGGTGCAGCGGATATTGGGGTTGAGTTAATACAGTTCAAATCATCTGTAAGTTGCAGGTTCAATCCTGACCACGGGTGATAATATCATTGAATACTTAACATAGCTCAACACTTGTACCTGGTCATGATTAGTGGAATGAAAACAGTCTACTCCAGCGGATTGAATAAAGGGTTTGGTTTGAAGTTCTGTGAAGGACCCAGATTACGACATGATGGCTCCCTACTTTAAGAAACACCTGAAAAGGGCCAGAGGGAACATCAGCCAAAACTTTGTGTATATAGCAATAAAGATGAGGACAACAGTCTGTAAAATCCAAATAATAAAAAACTTATTTAAATCTTTCAAGCAATCTGATGTTCACAGCAGACAAGAAAAATGTTTTCAGCTGTGTGATTGATTTTTCACTGTTTTCTATCATGAACACTTAATAGAATTTAATATACTTTGATAAAATTCTTTGATATATGCCAAAAAAAGTATTGAAATTTTCGGTACTTTTTGACACACCTTGTATTCTGAAAAATTAACGTTCCATTCATTCTTCATTTCTATCTTGGTAAATACAGCTTTAAAATCTGTACTTTTTGACACACCTTGTATTCTGAAAAAAAATTAACGTTACATTGTTCATTCCTATCTTGGTAAATACAGCTTCAATCTTGATACTTTTTTGACACACCTTGTATGTATATATTATGGACTCTCTCGTCGATTTTCGACGCATGAGGGTTCACACATAATGAACACCCACACAGTGATTTGTTTATAGTGGTGAAGGCTTGTGTTGGACCATCCACACTTTTTGGCACAGTCGATAGGAAAGAATTGGTGCATCAAGGGTTGCCACAAACCCAATCAACAACCGACCTCAGGAATTTTGAATTCAGAGTTATCCCTCTCCTAGACTGGTTACCTACCCAAGGCTGAAGGGCCCAATCTGCCCTACTATTTAACCCATAGCTGGAGGGAGAATATATGGATTCATACCTTTCCCAAGGGTATTAGCACTATGTGAAATGCAAACAAATATATTTACTTCTGGATTTTATTTAAAAAAAACGATTTAAAAGTGCTCAATATAAAGAGCTAAATATACATTTTAAAAAAGAATGGCTTAAAATTTCCGACTGCAGTTTCTCGCTGTCATAGCGCGAATCTTCAGGGAACTCATTTTTTTTATGTATGTATATATATATATATATATATATATAAACCCTCCTCCTATTGTCATTTAATATTGCAGTTAAGCTGGTTTAGGTCAGTTGGTAGAGTATCCACCTAAGAATTACAAGGTTCCAGGTTTAATAACGGCTCTCGCCAACTGAGCAGATGAGTAGGACAGCTTGGGTAATCTGCCGCATCTTGGAGATGATGGTAAGTGTGGCACTCGACCTCAACAAGACAAAAAAGGGATTGACCAGTGATTGGTTGATACTAACAATAGGCTACTCATCTTTCTGACTTGAAATGCATATTTAAAAGTATTGTTTGTTTTTTTTTTTTTTTTTTTTTTGGGGGGGGAGAAGAATGGAGAGCTCTTAGATATGGTAATTAAATTTAGACATGTTTTCCTGCTCTATCAATGAAGGCAAACATCTTATCACCTCGTTCTTATGTTTTTAGCAATCTTCTACTTTTGTGTGTAGACATCCAAACTGCTGGATATAGAAAGTTGCAATTTTGGACAAAAGCCCACTACAAGGTGTGTCAAAAAAGTATTGATTTTTGTACTTTTTTGACACACCTTGTATTCTGAAAAAAATTAACGTTCCATTCATTGTACATTTCTATCTTGGTAAATACAGCTTCAATCTCGGTACAATTGCTAAAATTTGCTAATCTAGCTTGCTAACCATTACACCACATGAGGTGTTCTAAGGATGGTGATTATGTTCATATAAATCTATCTAGAAAGGAAATGAATCCGACGGTATGAGTATAGATAAAAGGATATGAAAACAATACAATAAATCTTCTACTTTTGTGTGTAAGAACAAAAGTATTGAAATTTTCGGTACTTTTTGACACACCTTGTATTCTGAAAAATGTGAAATAATGATATAAAGTGAATATGATATAAAAGATTTTCACTTTAACAGCATATTGTGTTGTTTTCATATCCTTTTATCTATACTCATAAATCTATCTATCTATCTATCCATCTATCTCTATACCTCTCCCTGGTTGTACCATTGTTCTGGAATATCTAATTTATATATTCCATTCGTGTTTTTTTACTTATAAAATAAAGGCTTTTATCATTAGTTTGAGAAGACACTTATGGGATGCATTTTTTTCTTGGGTAATTTATGAGGAAGACCGTCCCGGTCTCCTGCCTCAAAACTTGCTACCAATGATTGCTGAAAAACCAACCCATCTACAATTGAAATCCGTAGCCAAAGCAGTGTCACTTGAAAGTTAACAACCAACTTGGGGCGTTTTGTTTTTTTCGACATTCACTTACATATAAAAAAATCCAAAACTTTTATTTTTTTCGGTATTTTCATTTTATTTTATTATATTTATTTCTTGCAATCAATTACAAGTAAAAAAAAAAATCAAAATATTTAGATATTCTTGTTTATTTAAACTAAAAACAAGACATTAAACAAACGTGAATAAAAGAAAATCTGAGTATTTAGATATTCTTTTATATTTTAATAAAAAAACTAAAAAAACTATCTATCTATCTAGTCATCTTCATATCTATCTATTGCTTCGGCTACGGAATCGTAGCTGGGGTTGGTTTTTCACCACTCACCTTTTCTTGTTATTCACCTGCCCCACCCCCATTAGTGTGGCATGTTAACTAGTCATGGTGGAGTGGCAGAACCAGGAGTTGGTGTCCCTAATGCTATTTGACATTGTGTTCAGCCTAATTCAGGCAACTTTTCTGTAGAAACAATGATACTCACCATCGCAGTGGGGTTCTAACTACCGTCGAGTTAGCAGACGAGAACAACAGGCAAGCTGTAACTTAATACAGTCCTTGTATGCTGCGATGGCCGAGTGGTTAAGGCATTGGATTCGAAATCCAATGGGTTATTCCCTCACAGGTTCGAATCCTGTCTGCAGCGCCATGTTGGATTTTGTGTCTTGCATTCATCTTGTAACAGAGTTGAATACTTGACACAAAATCAAGTGACACTTATGTACCTTGCTCCTTCTCTTGGACAACATTGGTATCATTAAGAGAGAAAAGCTGGGGCCTGGACAATAGGGTAGGTTGATTTTTCACTTTTTTAAAATATCAAATTGTCCATCTATGTGAAAGTTGTGTGTTAGTATACTGTATACTGATACCAAAAATTAGATCTTTTACTTGCACCATTGTTTGAGGAAATAGCATCAAAGATCGTCTACTAAAATGCTCTAAAAATTCTCCTTTACTAAAGGCTAAATTTTGCGAAAATGAGGATTTTTTAGTGTAATTTAGTAGACGATCTTTGATGCTATTTCCTCAAACAATGGTGCAAGTAAAAGATCTAATTTTTAGTTTTGGTTTAGTCTGACACAGGGCCACGAATGTACAGTAGGGTAGGTCGATTTTTCACTTTTTAAAAAATATCAAATTGTCCATCTATACAAAAGTTGTGTGTTAGTCTACTGAATACTGATACCAAAAATTAGATCTTTTACTGGCACCATTGTTTGAGGAAATCGCATCAAAGACCTTTACAACTCCACCATTAGGAAACTTGGATAAAAATATATTTTCCGAGGTTTGGTTTAGTCTGGCACAGGGCCATGAATGTACAGTAGGGTAGATTTTTCACTTTTTAAAAAATATCAAATTGTCCATCTATGCGAAAGTTGTGTGTTAGTATACTGAATACTGATACCAAAAATTAGATCTTTTACTTGCACCATTGTTTGAGGAAATAGCATCAAAGATTGTCTGCTAAAATTCACAAAAAATCATTGTTTTTACAACCTTTGGCCTAGAAATTGGATAGAAAATTTCAAAATTAAATCAGAAAATGTTGTCATTTTATTTTAAAACGAACAAAATAAAATTCAAATCGAATATGTGCCCCCCCCCCCCAATCACCACCACACCTCCAATATGTCTATTGAACAACTGTTGGTCTTCCATTACTTACGGTTAAGTCACAATGAAAGGAACCGTCCATACTCGATCACTTAAGTTAAGCAGCGAAGAGCCTGTTCAATAATTAGATGAGTGATGCTGACTTTTTTGATATAACTTCTACTTATAGACTCGCCGAGAACCATGTGATAATACTCTTTGCCAATCACTGGCAGTACTCTGCTGCTGATATTGTTATTTATACCGGCTGTTCTGGTCATAACTACACATAACTACTTTGAACCTTTGTGGACGACGGACCTCATAGGATTATATCACTGGACCTTTAACAATACGCTGGATAGGACTTATTCGCAGGATAGGACTTATTCACTTACCAAAGGATTCATAGCTCAGGACTTACTTACTTTAAGTCCTTTTCAACTGGCCAAGGATGGCGTTCAAAAACTTACCAAATGACCACTTAAGCAACAACAGGTACTGTAAGCAACTTGAGGCCGGTGTGCTTAGTAAATGCAAACTTCTATGCAACCTTGCCCATGTTCAACATCGTGTTCAACCTAATTCAGGCAACACCTTGCCTGGTTAGCAAACTAGACTAACAAACTATTACTAGTGAGTTTGAGTCTCACTGGGTGCCCCATACATCCAGCCTTGTGCCACAACTAAGCAAAGCTTAGTAAATGACTAATGCATGTTTCCCGTCCCTCTACACACACACACACACACACAAAGTTTTCATTTCATGTTTGCTCTCTTTTGCAAACCAAGCATATTCAAAGGGACTTTTTCAAAGAAATTTAATGTTTTATTGTTTATTTCTGTCTTTGTAAATTTAGCTTCAGTCTTGATACTTTTTAAACACACTTTGTGTGTGTGTGTGTGTGTGTGTATATATATATATATATATATATATATATGATGATAAAGAAAGGGATGATTCTATTTGGGATCATCGAAATCCTATTTATTGAAGTCAGTTAGTCTACTGTTGGTTTTAATAACAGCAGCTAAGTAGAACTCAAGCAGTGTCCAAGACAGCTGGTATAAATAGGAATCAAGAATGATCCATTCATGAATCAGGGTGATTTGGGTCATTCCATTCCTTGAGTTCTGATTGGTTGCTTGACTGCTTGATTTGAATGACATTGTGGAGTCTTATATATACTTTGTCATTTTGCAGTGGACTTTGTGGCACTCGAGTTTGTATTTAAGTTACAATCGCTTGCTACCTTGTCTTCCCAGTTCGACGGTAATTGGAACTTATTCTTCACTATTGTGCATCCATACTGTATGCTCTTGTAGGTGCAAACTTATAGACTCATACAATGATTTTTATAAATCCCTAAGAGAGCTCAATGTATAACCAATAAATTGATTATAAACGGAGCAATATTTAACTTTCAAAAAAGAAAAACTTTTTTTTTTTTTTTTTGTTAAATCTATCTGATGAGACTAGACTTATTTTCAGTTTCTGGTCGAAATGAATTCATCATAGTTAAATGACAGTTTGTCAGGTTTTTTTCTTTCTTTGAAATATATATTGTATATATATAATTGTATGGAAACTAATCTGCTACCATATTGGTTCCATGCTCTTTGAAACTTGTTTGTTTAAATTTCAAAAATCACCAATGCCCAATTGCTTTTCAGCATATCTTTCACTATATATATATATATATATAAAGCAATCTGCAGACGTGCGTTTCGGGGTTTACCCCTCATCAGTGCAGCTAGACTTATTTTTCAGCAGCTACCTCTGGTCGTGATCGAGACCCGAACGAACTTTCGCTCGTCAAGTCTCTTACCGATGGGTCCACAAGCAGCTGCTTAGAATAGAAGGCAGAATAATCGCTATATTTCCTAAACCGGAAATAAACTCACCAGAGGTCTCTAACTTGTAAACAAGTGAGACTAGCATTTCGCTGAAGCGGTGAATTTTCGCAATTAGTCCCTTCTAGACAGAGTGCTCAACCTGAAAATTGGGGAGCGTATATATATATATAATGTATACACACAAAGGAGGGTAATCCAAAAAGGGTCATCACCCCCCAGGCAACACCTGCCACCTTGATTTTAAAGGGGCAGGGTGGGTTTATTGCCCTGTACCTGAGGCCCCCAAAAGGGGAATGCCAATGTTTTGTCTTCTTCTGGCATTTCTGTTCGTATTAAATATGAACCTGCATTTCAAACAAATATACAGTTTATACTTATTTAGAATTTTATCTCTTTCTAATCTATATCAACTCTGTGTGTGTGTGTACGAGGGTGGGGTGAGCTGAAATGTTCATATGACGTCATATCTGCAGCTGATGACTTTTTTGACCAAGCACTGCAACACAGATTGAAGAAATTTATGGACCACGAGGGGGGGGGGACTGTTGAAAAAGAAACCTCATTTGGTCACATTCCATGAGAGTATCTTGGTCAACCAATTAACTTTTCTGCCAACTCTCATATATATATATATATATATATATATATATATTGTGTGTTTGTCCAGTATACCAGATGAGTTAGTTGGAAGGTTTTTTATTCAGGACCTTCTTTATCCTCTATATACTTACAAATGTAATCACACACACACACACACACACACACACACATATATATATATATATATATATATATATATATATCTTATATAATGGAGATTGTGTGTTTTTCTGTCTGTAACCGAACTATATTACTAATCGAGTCAATTAACATAGTTATTTACATCACATTCTTCATGATTTTATTTATATTTAAACCTCAATTATTAATAAAATTTCTTCACCTTTTTATTAGTGTTGTCCATATCTACATACAAATAACATGCAATTGTATTTATATATACAAAAAATAGCGGTTTGCAGTGTGAATGGGAAGGCTTATTTGCATATTGATAATAAATATGTGCTTATTATTATTGATTTCTAATTGTTTGGTTTTATCTTAATGAATATAAGCAAAAATCTCTTCAATGAATCTTAAATGAAATCCATTAACAAGAAAAAATAACTGTCATTTTATTCTTTATTTCCTAATTTAACTAAATTGTTAAATAAGTAAAATTCAGCAATGAAAGACGGGAATGATGGAAGAGTAAGTTTCATTTCTATTTTTCTATTATACCCCCACTCTGTTACATATCTTTTTGTCTGCCTCTAATTTAATACGATATTTCATTACATTAAAACTTAAATACTTGCACCCAGAGGGTGCATATATTTGCTAGTATATATAATGAGGTAAAAATCCACAGCCAAAGTTATGCCTTTGCCTTTTTCCATTGTGTAATTGGCTATCTGAGGAGGCAGAATTCTTTTATAACGAAGCTGTCGAAATAAATTAATTTATAATAGCCAAATGACTGGTTGTTAAGTTTTTTTTTTTTTTCTCACTTTTGGGAAGTGTATATATATATATATATATATATATATATAATACACACAAAGACTTCATCATAAGGTGAACTCAATACTCATGTTAAACATTTTAATAGATTTCACATTTAACATTTTCCTTCGTGGTGATCAGAGAATTTATAAAGTAGAAGGTTAGGAAGAAGACATTAACAAAGATAAGTCTAAACATGTTTTAATGTCATCTTATCTCATACTCAACCTTTTTTTAATTACATAATTGTTTATCAATTCTTTAAGTGACACACGTTGGGATCTTCCACAAAAGAAATTGTTGGGGATGGATGTGCCTCCGACCCTGTTGAATGACACAGTTGCTAATGATTTGATTTAGGGTCTTATTGTATATTCATTCATTTTGTTGTGTGTAGTAGTATAAGTAAATAAATAGTGGCAGTGAATCGTATTTCACTTCAGTTAGTGGAATCTGTCTGTCTGTCTGTCTATATATATATATATATATATATATATATATATATATATATATATATATGAGAGAGAGAGAGAAGTAAACAAACAAACAATGTGTTTGATATGGCTTTTTTAGCCGACAATTTTTGGAGAATGTGCTTAATTGAAGTCGTACCTAATTTTGAAAATTAATTAATTGATAATTAATGAATTAGGCGGGCATACCTATTCAAATGTAAGGCTAAAGAATCCGAGAAAAAATTTTCTCGGTTTGTTTAGCCTTACATTTGAATAGGTATGCCCGCCTAATTCATTAATTATCAATTAATTAATTTTCAAAATTAGGTACGACTTCAATTAAGCACATATTCTCCAAATATATATAATATAACTTTCAAAGAAAGAAAAAACTTAACAAACCGTCATACAGTATGGTTATACAGTGAGATTTTGAGGATCCCAGGTGGAATCATCCCTTACTACCAGTCATTTGGATACCTTAATATATATATATATATATATATATATATATATATAAAGATAATATACGAATTTTTAAAAATATTTTTTTCCGTGAAAATTTATTTTTTCCTATGACGGTGCTTTTCAGTACCCCTCGTACTCATCCATGAATCAATATAATCTTGACAGCTTATTTTTATTTTGTTTGTTTACAATTTTATCTTTAAGTTTAAATGTAGAGTTGCTTTGTAAAAACCAAAAAAAAAAACCAAAAAAAATCCCCAAAAAACAACAACAAAAACAAACTTAACCCTTTGATTATTTTAATGTTTATAGAAAACTTCCTCTCTGTAATATCAATTTATGTTGTAGTACTTTTAAAATGACTGGCTACCCTGATATTTCTTAAGTGGGTTGTGTTTATATAAACAGACCTCCTCGTACAGAATAGCTTCCCTGATGACGATACACTTTCTGCTTATATTATCAAACTGATAGCACACAGTAGCTTTGTAAGCCACATGGCTATCCACGTGATATACGTACAGCCATTTTAACGTCTATGACGTCATTTTCTGTCAAACTAGTTTTTGCTCTCTCTCTCTCTCTCTCTCTCTCTATCTATCTCTTTCTTTATCTATCTATCTCTTTCTAGTTGTACCATTGTTCCGGAATATCTGATTTATATATTCATTCGTGTTTTATTTATTTATTTATTTTCCTTCTCAAAGAATCGATCCTTACATCCGATTATTTCTAGATTGTTTGTCGAACTCTTTTTCTCTTTTCTTCTTCTTTTTCTTTCTTCTTTGTATTCTTTCTTTTTTTCTTCTTCTTTGTATTCTTTTTTCTTCTTCTTTGTTATTCTTTTTTCTTCTTTCTTTGTATTCTTTTTCTTCTTTTTCTTCTTCTTCTTCTTTTCTTTTCTTTGTTATTCTTCTTTTTCTTTCTTTCTTTGTATCTTCTTTTTCTTCTTCTTGTATTTCTTCTTTTTCTTCTTCTTTGTATTCTTTTTCTTCTTCTTTTGTATTTTTCTTTTTCTTTGTTTTCTTCTTCTTGTATTCTTCTTTTTCTTCTTCTTTATATTCATTGTTTTCTTCTTCTTTGTATTCTTTCTTTTTCTTCTTCTTTGTATCTTTTTTTCTTCTTTGTTTCTTCTTTTTTCTCTTCTTCTTTTTCTCTTTTTCTTCTTCTTCTTCTTTTTCTTTTCTTCATTGTATTCCTCTTTTTCTTCTTCTTCTTTCTATTCCTCTTTTTCTTTCTTCTTTTTTTTTCCTCTTTTCTTCTTTCTTCTTTGTATTCTTCTTTTTTTTCTTCTTTGTATTCTTCTTTTTTTCTTCTTTTGTATTCTTCTTTTTCTTCTTCATTGTATTCTTTTTCTCTTTTATTATTCCTCTTTCTTC
>CM042158.1:93732419-93765773 GCA_023376005.1 Doryteuthis pealeii | reverse complement strand
AGAGAGTTTTTTGTGGGGCCACACACATAGATACATAGTAGATAGGTAAGATAAATACAATTGATAAAAATAACACACCACAGATTTTATTTATAATTATAGAGACACAATTCAAAAAAAAACTCCCTCAGGGGGGGGGCCCTTACTGGGGATATAGAAGATGACGAAGAATAGATAGAAGATACTAGAGATATCTTCGAAGAGATAAACATAAAGGAAAAGAAGAGGAAGAAGATAGAGAAAGGCTATTAGAAAGACAAAGATATGGAATGTGATGTACTAGTGATTTAACGGGTGGTAACCTGAATTCAACCCCGCCAGTGGAGATTGTAAAGGACTTCAACCCAGAGAGTTTTCGAAGGCTCTGTTAGATGAAGTGGAGACTCACGGATTGCATTCAGCGGGGAAGGCGGGTGAATTTTTCGCAATAGTAGTTCCCTTTCTAGAAGAGTGGTCAACCTGGAAAATTGGGGACGTATATATATAGTATAAATGTACTACACAATAGGAGGGTACTCCAAAAAGGGTCATCACCTCCCAGGCAACATCTGCATTGATTTTTTAAAAGGGGCAGGTGGTTTTGCCTGTAAGTCCTGAGTAACTCCCAAAAGGGGATATGCATGTTTGTCTTCTAAGCATTTCTGTGTTATTAAATATGAACCTGCTATTAAAGACAAAATATACAGTTTATAACTTATTTAAGAAGTTTTACCTCTCTTTCTAATCTATATAATCGGTGTGTGTGTAGGAGGGTGGGGTGAGCTGAAATGTTATATGAAGTCTATTCTTGCAGCTGATGAACTTTTTTTGACCAAGCATCTGGCACAACGATTGAAGAAATTTATGGCCACGAGGGGGACTGTTGAAAAAGAAACCTCTAATTTTTGGTCACATTCCATGAGTATCTTGGTAACCAATTAACTTTTTTTTTTTCTTTTGCCGCAAACCTCTCATATATAATATTATTATATATATTTATATTTATATTATATTGTATATTTTATATTATATTTATTGTGTGTGTGTGTGTCCAGTATACCAGATGAGTTAGTAGGAAGGTTTTTTATTCAGGACCTTCTTTTATCTCTATATATTTACAAATGTAATCACACACACACCACATATATATATATATATATATTATATATACTAATATAGTATATATAACTTGTTGTGCGGTACCGTAAGTTTCTGGTAAAGGTGATTCTATGGTGGGTTAATTCTCTACCTAGTTTGTTTGTAGGTAGTAGGTTGCCGTATGAGAGCTCAATGTTAATTAATTGTAAATAGTAAGCAATTTATTTGGGAATAAAAAGGCCTTAAAAGTACATGGTATAGTGGTTATGGGAGCATATTCCACTCGCGAGTATGTTCACAGAGCTCTTTCAGATTAATATAATATATTATGTGTATGTAATATATATGGTATATTAAGGAGGTAAAAATCCACAGCCAAGTTATGCCTTTGTCTTTTTCCATTGTGTAATTGGCTATCTGAGGAGGCAGAATTCTTTTATAAGAAGCTGTCAAAATAATTAATTTAATAATAGCCAAATGACTGGTTGTTAAGTTTGTTTTTTTCTCACTTTTTGGAAGTGTATGTGTGTGTGATATATATATATATATATATATATAATACACACAAGACTTCATCATAAGGTGAACTCAATACTCATGTTGAACATTTTAATAGATTTCACATTTAACATTTTCCTTCGTGGTGATCAGAGAATTTATAAAGTAGAAGGTTAGGAAGAAGACATTAACAAAGATAAGTCTAAACATGTTTAATGTCATCTTATATTCATACTTCAACCTTTTTTTAATTACATAATTGTTTATCAATTCTTTAAGTGACACACGTTGGGATCTTCCACAAAAGGAAATTGTTGGGGATGGATGTGCTCCGATCCTGTTGAATGACACAGTTCTAATGATTTGATTTAGGGTCTTATTGTATATTCATTTTCATTTGTTGTGTGTGTTGTAGTAAGTAAAGTAAATAAATAGTGCAGTGATGTATTTCACTTCAGTTAGTGGCTTATTATCTAATCTATCTGTCTGTCTGTTGTCTATATATAATATTATATATATTATATATATATATAAGAGATGAGAGAGGAGAGAGAGAAGTAACAAACAAACAATTGTGTTTTGATATGGCTTTTTTAGCCGACAATTTTTGGAGAATGTGCTTATTGAAGTCGTACCTAATTTTTGAAAATTAATTAAATGATAAATTAATGAATTAGGCGGGCATACCTATTCAAATGTAAAGGGCTAAAGAATCCGAGAAAAAATTTTCTCGGTTTGTTTAGCCTTACATTTGAATAGGTAGCCGCCTGATTCATTAATTATCAATTAATTAATTTTCAAAAATTAGGTACGACTTCAATTAAGCACATATTTCCAAATATATATATATATAACTTTCAAAGAAAGAAAAAACTTAACAACCGTCATACAGTATGGTTATACAGTGAGATTTTTGAGGATCCCAGGTGGAATCATCCTTACTACCAGTCTTTGGATACCTTATATATATATATATATATATATATATATATATATTAAAGATAATATACGAATTTTTAAAAATATTTTTTTTCCGTGAAAATTTATTTTTTTCCTATGACGGTGCTTTTCAGTACCCTCGTACTCATCCATGAAATCAATATAATCTTGACAGCTTATTTTTTATTTTGTTTGTTTACAATTTTATCTTTAAGTTTAAATGTAGAGTTGCTTGTAAAAAGCAAAAAAAAAAAACAAAAAAATCCCCAAAAACAACAACAAAAACAAAACTTAACCCTTTGATTATTTTAATGTTTATAGAAAACTTCCTCTCTGTAATATCAATTTATGTTGTAGTACTTTTAAAATGACTGGCTACCCTGATATTTCTTAAGTGGGTTGTGTTTATATAAACAGACTCCTCGTACAGAATAGCTTCCCTGATGACGATACACTTTCTGCTTATATTATCAAACTGATAGCACACAGTAGCTTTGTAAGCCACATGGCTATCCACGTGATATACGTACAGCCATTTTAACGTCTATGACGTCATTTTCTGTCAAACTAGTTTTTGCTCTCTCTCTCTCTCTCTCTCTCTCTTCTATCTCTTTCTTTATCTATCTATCTCTTTCTAGTTGTACCATTGTTCCGGAATATCTGATTTATATATTCATTCGTGTTTATTTATTTATTTATTTTTTCCTTCTCAAAAGAATCGATCCTTACATCCGATTTTTCTAGATTGTTTGTCGAACTCTTTTCTTTTTCTTCTTCTTTTTCTTTCTTTGTATTCTTTTTTCTTCTTCTTCTTTGTATTCTTTTTCTTCTTTTCTTCTTCTTTGTATTCTTCTTTTTTCTTCTTCTTTGTATTCTTTTTTCTTCTTCTTTGTATTCTTTTTCTTCTTCTTCTTTGTATTCTTTTTCCTTTCTTCTTATTTCTCTGTTTTCTTCTTCTTTGTATTCTTCTTTTTCTTCTTCTTTGATTCTTCTTTTTCTTCTTTGTATTCTTCTTTTTTCTTCTCTTTGTATTCTTTTTCTTCTTCTTTTGTATTTTTCTTTTTTCTTCATTGTTTTTCCTTCTTCTTTGTTTCTTCCTTTTCTTTCTTCTTTATATTCATTGTTTTCTTCTTCTTTGTATTCTCTTTTTCTTTCTTCTTTGTATTCTTTTTTTTTCTTCTTGTATTCTCTTTTCTTCTTCATTTGTATTCCTCTTTTCTTCTTTCTTCATTGTATTCCTCTTTTTCTCTTCTCATTGTATTCCTCTTTTTCTTTTCTTCTTCTTCTATTCCTCTTTTTTCTTCTTCTTCTTTGTAATTCCTCTTTTTTTCTTCTTCTTTGTATTCTTCTTTTTTTTCTTCTTCTCTTTTTTTTCCTTCTATTCTTCTTTTTCTTCTTCATTGTATTCCTTTTTCTTCTTTATATTCCTCTTTTCTTCTCTTCTTTGTATTCCTCTTTTTCTTGCTTCTTCTTTGTATTCCTCTTTTTCTTCTCTTCTTTGTATTTCCTCTTTTTATTCTTCTTTGTATTCTCTTTATTCTTCTTTGTATTCTTATTTTTTTCTTCTTCTTTGTATTCTTCTTCTTTGTTTCTTCTTTGTATTCTCCTTCTTTGTATATTTCTTCCTCTGTCTTTGTATTCTCTTCTCTCTCTTCGTCTTCTTCTTCTCTGGGCATATCTATTCGTATTAAATCTGAACCTAAAACTACCTAACCAACCAATACCATTAAGTAACCTTGAATTTTACTTCGACGTTAAAATAATAAATGAGGAAACCCTCTGCTTAAGTGGCATCAGAGATCTATTTACCAATCTAACATTCCCAACGCTAACACTAAAGGACAATCGATTTTTTTTTTTCAGCTACAGAAAACTCTATGTAGCATCACAGCACACACACACACACACACACACTACACACACAGCACACACACCTCCACCTCCATTTACCAACTTTTTATTCAAGAAAGAATTGAAGCAGTCATTTATGGTGAAATATATTTCGAGAAAAAAGTGTTAAGCGCACATAAATCAGCCCAGCCATCAGTATTACCCTTAAACAAAATGCTGACATTCTAAAGAAATATGAATATATATATATATATATATATATATAATTTGATTAACAATTTTTTATTTTAATTCTAGAAATTACAATTTAGTTTAAATTTTAATTCTAGAAATTTACAATTTAGTCTTTATTTCAATTCTAGAAATTCTTTATTTTGAATAAAATTAATATTGGTTTTATTTTATATATATATATATATATATATTATATATATATAATATGTTTATTTTATTATATATGTATTGTGTGTACTGTATGTATGTATTGGAAAGAGAGAAGTAGTAAATATCTTGTAAAGAATTTTGACTATTTTGTAATAATTTAAAAAAAAATTCTGGCTAGAGATGAAATCCGTTTTCTCAAAAGTAATCTCCCAACGTGGGAAATGTAAATGTCAGTGGCCATTGGCGCGAGTTCTTCTACCGATGACGTCATGCTAAGATGACGTCATTCGGCGGGAACCCTCTTTTCTGAATGGGCGTGGTCAGTTTTGTTTAAAACATTAGAATATTTAATGATTGTTTAAAAATGTTCGAATACCTTAACATTTTCGCGTCACCTTCTATAGTAATGCTTGGATGATATACACTTACGTAGTTCCTTGAACACGCCTGTAACATACACACTTTAAAATCGGCCTTATCTTTTTATCATAGTTGGCGTTCCTTCATAGAAGCCAATTTCCTAAAAGAGTGATGTAATATCTATTAAAATGTAGGACCCGCCCAGTTGGCGTGTTGTTCTTAGTGTATCTTGTTGGGGTTTTTTTTGTGTTGTTTTTTTATATGTAAGTTTGCTTATTTCATCGACTCGTCATCACTAACTCAACATAACGGAATTTGTCACTTTTTTAAAATTCTCAACTCGTGAGATTTCTATTAATTATTTTTCTGTTACATAAGATCGAACTATGTTGACTGCTGTTTATGACGAACAGAAAGAAGAAAGATATTTACGTTCAATGAGTGAAGTTGTGTTACACACGAACATTCACAAGACAACTTTCATTCACATCGTATTTTCCACTATCATTTCATTATAAGCCTGAAAAGAAGAGAGAAAAAAAGCATCGTTGGTATTCTAATAAAAGTTTATACGAACTTCGTAGTTTTATGTTTTGCCTATAATATACATTATTCAAAGTTTTTAACAGATTATTTAAATCAATTATCGGCTCGATTTTCCTCAGCTACTGTCACTACATAACGAGCAATCTACACCAGTTTTCACATGATGTATAATGTTACGTCATCAAATTTTTTTACAAATGAATGTGTAAGAAAATAAATGAAGACTTTAATAATTAATATGATAATAATAATTTCTTTTTTCAGCTAGTATATTAGGTCAGCTATTCCTTATAAACATTCATCTTAATTCCACAGAATATTTATAATCTTTCCACAGATTATCCAACATTGCCTTAAAGGAGTTTAAAGATGGGGCATTCACTATTGATGATGGTAGTTTATTCCATGTAGTCACCACTCAGTTACTAAAATAATTTTGTCTTGCATTTGCTTTACAAACATTTTTTAAGAGTTTTAATTTATGACCCCTGGTATTGATATTTTGAGCAATATTTAGTAGATCAAAGTTCGTTGAATAAAAACCATGTGTACATTTGTAGACTTAAATCATATCCCTTCTTGTATGTCGATAAACCAAACTTGGTAAGTCAATGTTCCTAAGTCTTTCTTCATACGAAAGGTTCTTTAAATCTTTCATTACAAACTATCATTCCTTGAAATGTCATTCTTATAAATACATTTTATACTTACCTGACATAACAATTTTATTATCGGTAACAAAAAAAATATAAATATATGACTCTGCTTGGATAAGGGCTGTCCCTTGTGCTGCACCTCCCCATTGCAAATAAAAGAGTAAGGTCAGCTTCAGAGTCAATCTCTGATGCCTGAGACGTGATGTATGCATTTACCCAACCCCTTCGCCACGGGCAGGATGTTACACAAGGTCAATTTGTTGAGCGGAGTACAGCTGGTTTAAATTCAGAGGGCCGATTTAGCTCAGTTGGTAGAGGTTCCTGGTTCGATACCGGCCCTCGCCAACTCAGCGTATGAGTAGCACGGAGATCTGTGTGGTAAAGTGAGGAGCTGATGGTAGGTGTGGTGCACCAACTCAGACGCTAAAAGTAAATCTCCTTTGTCTAGCGCTAGTGAAAAGGGGATAGACTCGCTCGCTGTCTGGCTGATACCGACATTAGGGCGCGCCCCTACGACTTTAACTTACTTCTAGACTATTTTGCTTTACCAAAGCTAAAAAAACCAGACTGCTCTTTTATTTACCCATAGCTGTGGAGAGAACAGATGGATTTCTGCCTTTCCCATGGGCATTAGCACAAAGTGAAACACTCCAAACAGCCTTGTTCAATGATTTGAACTGAGACGTATAGCTTAAACCTTCCTTTCTATTAGAATTCCTTAAGGTAACATGTAAATGTTAACTTAAAAACGTATGGTGCTCCACCTCAAATGCAAAACAAAAAAAAGTTTTCAGACTGTTATCCTCATCTTTGTTGTGAAATATATACATAGACATTTAAAAAAATGTTTGTAATGCTTCTTGGATTTGTGGGCGTGCAAAAACAATGACGTTATTTAAATGAAATCATAAATTCTTCAACACTTTGTTTGCTCAACAGTCAAACTGTTCAAAAGGAAGTTGAATCATTGTTATGCCCAGATAGACAAAGTCTTGACACTTGTAGCGGAGTAAGAGCACTCTACCCCATGGATTACAAGGAACACCTGAAGAACGTCAGGATACAATGGGCAAAACATTGTGTATGTATATTTCACAATAAAGATGAGTATAACAGTCCGAAAAATCAAAATAATAACCCCTACTTAGTTTCAATATCAATTTTTTGAAAGTCAATGTATTAATATAGTTCAAAATCATTTTAAACAGGTAAACACTACACACTTAGTTTCAATATGAATGTTTTAAGAGCCAATGTATTAATATAATCCCAAATCATTTTAAACGTTATCTCAAACAGATCTATTTGTCCCCTTACTTCGGACCCTAACAGATACTATTACCCACTCCAGGTTAGAGTGTATCTAGAAATAATAACAACAGATGGGTGACTAAGCTTTCCCAAAGTTCTAGGACTATGGCCTCACCTCTGGATGCAATTTAGTGCCATACCTGGGATATATATATATATATCTTGTATAGTGTATTTAATATTCATTTATTTGATATATCAAAGTTGCTGTCTGCTCTGAACAACCTCAGGTGAATTGGTTTTTAATGGCAAATCAGCTCTTGTAGGTTATTTGATGCTAAATGTTATATATATATATCCCACATATACATAGGCACACACATACACATACCCGTAGGCAACAATACACAATGCACATAGGCATATATACGTAGCACAACACATACATACCCAAAAAGTATAAATTTAAGTAGAAAAACATAGAATGTCTTCAGAACAAAAAACAAAATTAACAAACACACACACCTGATATATCAAATGAACATCTGATGAACTTTATCAGACAACCCAAATAAAAAGTATAAAAAAAAAGTTATAAAAATTCAGCTAATGAATTTATTAGCAAACCACCCAAAAAACAAAAACACCTGTTTAAAAGACTAATGTTAAAAAATGAATTCTTTTCCACTCCACAAAAAACAGGAAGAGGAGGTGAAATACTCATGTGTATGTATGTATATATATATATATATATATATATATATATACATGCATGTAAAAATTCATTTTCATATTATCAATCAAAGCCTGAAGAAGATACCAGAAGATCTGAAACACGTGTTGCATATGTAAAACAAAAAGAATTTTTTAAAAGTTTTCTGAGAACAAAATACATTTTGCGGACCTTCTTTTTTTTTATAAAATATTGAATTTTCTCCCGTTGGAACCAGAACAACATTTTTATATATATATATATAATATATATATATATAATATATATATATATATATATATATATATATATTGCAATAGTGTATGGTTATCACTATCTCATATATATATGTAAATCAATACATATTAGTTTGTGTATATATATTTATTGCATGAATGTGGTATCCTTGGGTTTAATGAGGCTCTGCCTGATGAATGCTAAAAAGAATTGCATGAAACCTAAGTGTCGCAGTACCACATCCATTCAATGAATATATATACACAAACTAATATATATTTATTCATCCTTATATAATAGCTAAGCTCTATCACAGATATCTCTCCTAATATTGGCGCACACCTAACTCAACAAATGAGATAGTGATAACCATATACTATTGAAATAAATAAAATATATATATATATATATATATATATATATATATTTGTTTAACTTCATGTATATTGATATCAATTAACTAGTGGTTGATTCTCAGCCACTGCCTTCTAGCACCTTTAAGATAAAAATGATTGAGTGTTTGCCATAGGAAAAATTTGAAGTGTACAGTTGGGACTTAATTATATGGGTGCTAAGACTTGACATGACCAGCCGATTGATCCGATCCCCTGTTTAGCCCAACTAAGGGCCGAAGTGGAGTGTTGCAGGTCACGTGGCCACTCAGTAAGCCTGGTCATGGAGCACAGCCACCAGGATCCCTTCCTCAGGTATTACAGGTTGCTACACAAGACCAACGGGTAGTCTCATTAAGGGTTGGGGATCTTACCCCTGTGCAGTTAGCGTATTTTACAGTCCAAGCTGACAGGGCGGAACAACCTCGGAAAGTCATTAGATTTTGTACTCGATGACCTGTATGATGACTTAACATCTCAAGAACAGATTACAATCCACTTGATGTTAAGTAATGTTTGGTATTACTAAATTAGCAGAAATGTTCTTCTAAACTACATCTGGATTTCTATATGCTCTAATAAGTTAAAGTAATACATGTTTAACAAATTAGAAGATTCAATGTACCAACCAGTAATCCGTGACTATTTACTCTTTTATTATAAGTCAACTAGAAAAACCAACATCTTTACCATATGGGCCCTCCCCCACCCCCATCCTTGTTGGATTTTACGGCATGTTGACCCAAGCATTATTTACTGCATGTTAGCATTATTTTTTACTGCATGTCGACCTAGCAATTATTTTTACGGCATGTCGACTCTAGATTATTTTTACGGCATGTCAACCATAGCATTATTTTACTGCATGTCAACCTTAGCATTATTTTAAGGGCATGTCAACCTAGCATTATTTTACTGCATGTTCAACCTTAAGCATTTTTTAAGGGCATGTCAACCTTAGCATTATTTTACAGCATGTTGACCCAAGCATTATTTTTACTGCGTGTCGACCCTAGCATTATTTTACGGCATGTCAACCTTAGCATTATTTTACGGCATGTCAACCCTAGCATTATTTTTACAACATGTCACCCTAGCATTATTTTTACAACATGTCGACCCTAGCATTATTTTTACGGCATGTCGACCCTAGCATTTTTTTACAACATGTCAACCCTAGCATTATTTTACAACATGTAAACCTAGCATTATTTTTACAACATGTCGACCCCTAGCATTATTTTTTACGGCATGTCGACCCTAGCATTATTTTTTCAACCCTAGCATTATTTACAACATGTCAACCTAAGCATTATTTTTACAAACATGTCAACCCTAGCATGTTAGCATATTTTTACAACACGGCATGTCGACCCTAGCATTTTTACAACATGTCAACCCTAGCATTATTTTTTTTAAACATGTCACCCTAGCATTATTTTTACACATGTCAACCCTAGCATTATTTTTTACAACATGTCAACCTAGCATTATTTTTTACAAACATGTCAACCTAGCATTATTTTACAAACATGTCAACCCTAAGCAATATTTTTACAACATGTCGACCCTAGCAATTATTTTTACGGCATGTCGACCCTAGCATTATTTTTTACAACATGTCAACCGACTAGCATTATTTTTACAACATGTCAACCCTAGCATTATTTTAACAACATGTCAACCTACATTATTTTTACAACATGTCAACCCTAGCATTATTTTTACAACATGTCGACCCTAGCATTATTTTTTACGGCATGTCGACCCTAGCATTATTTTTACAACATGTCAAACCTAGCATTATTTTTACACATGTCAACCCTAGCATTATTTTTACAACATGTCACCCTAGCATTATTTTTACAACATGTCAACCCTAGCATATTTTTACAACATGTCGACCCTAGATTTTTTTCATGAGCATTATTTTTACAAACATGTCAACCGCTAGCATTATTTTTTACACATGTCAACCCTAGCATTATTTTTACAACATGTCAACCCTAGCATTATTTTTTTACATGTCGACCCTAGCATTATTTTTACGGCATGTCGACCCTAGCATTATTTTAACAACATGTCCCCTAGCATTATTTTTACAACATGTCACCCTAGCATTATTTTTACCATGTCAACACCTTATTTTTTACAACATGTCAACCCTAGCATATTTTTACAAACATGTCCCTAGCATTATTTTAACAACATGTCAACCTAGCATTATTTTTACAACATGTCAACCCTAGCATTAATTTTTACAACATGTCGACCCTAGCATTATTTTACAGCATGTCGACCCTAGCATTATTTTATAGCCAAGATGTTTTTGCTTTATTCATTATTGTTGGGTATTCAAAATCTATTTAATATATTGATGGGATCTTAACAGGTACTATCATTCCAGGTCAGAGTGAATCTGGAAGTAAAAGCGATGAAGGGGTACTCCACACTCCCCAAAGATCCAGAATTGGAACTTCACCACTAGATGCAATTCAGCATCATACCCAGGACACTACAACCCCCCCCTCATCCACCACCTTTTAGAACATATATGCTTTATCAGAAGCGCGTGGTGTAATGGTTAAAGTCATGGGAAATGGACTCGTCGTCCCGAGTTCAAATCCTGGACGTGGTAATTGCATTTCACTTAGCGCTAATATCCTTGGGAAAGGTATGAATTCTACTCTCCCTCCAGCTATGGGTAAAATAGTAGGGCAGACTGGGCTCTTTAACCTTGGTTAGGCAACCGGTCTAGGAAAAGGAAAACTCTGAATTCAAACCTGTTAAACTCCGCTTAAGAAATTGACCTTGTGTCACATCCTGCTCGTGCGGAGGAGTTGGTAAATATATATATATGTGATAAAATAGGGTTAGTGTTTTGCCATAAGAGAAATACAGTTGGGACAAGCTGGGGTTTGACATGACCAGCCAATTGATTAGAAGGGACCTCTTCGGCTGCCCGTCTAGCCTAAGTAAGGGCCAAAATGGAGTGTTGCATGTCATGGACTGCACAGCCACCAGGATTCCATCCTTAAGTATTATAGATTACCACCCACAGGTGATCCATTAGGGGGGGGATTTTTACTCCTGCATAGCTGCAGTTAGTGTATTTTGCTAGTCTCATCTATAATCAATGGATTCCTCGTTACAATATGGCCCATTTATTGAGACAATAAATGGTAATTTTTGTATTCTACCTGACTGTTGAAAACAATTTCAAATTTTGTCTCCTGAAAATTTGGATGTTTTACATTCTTTGTTTATATTCATTTGCCTCTTGGATTCTTGAAATTGAATTTGTGATCCTAGGTGGGGTGGGGGGTCCAGTGGCTTCGGCCCTGGATCTTTACAAGTTAATAACATCGTCCCCCTTGACTTAAAGGGGCAGGGCTGGGTTTATTGCCCAGCGCCTGAGGTGCCCTCTTGAGGGGAATGCCGAAGGGATCGACTCAATTTTGGTTCTTTCCCACCCATGAGCTTCTGCTTGTGGGTGGGCCCACGTTAAAACGAGGCCTTGTGCCCAGCCCATACAAGTGGGGTATGAGGCAAATACCTGTGATCCTAGATTTTTTTTGTTTTTGTTTTTACTTCATTCTTACTCTTAAAATTTGTGAACCTGGATTTGCAATGCGGACTTCTTTGTTCACCTTATCGTTGGCCCACTTATTAACAGACACACATTTCAAGAATTATTTATTTGACTCTCGATGTCAAGACTTGTGATTCTTGATTTTTTTGACTTCATTCTTTCTATTTGGATTTGTGAACTTAGATCTGCGATACAGACTTTTTTGTTCACCTTATTATTGGCCAACTTATTAACAGACACATAATGCTATAATTTTTAAAATGTATTTTGTCAGTCTCATCTATAATCAATGGTTTCCTCGTTACTAAATGACCTCTTTATTTCTTTGCCTCTTGGATTTTTGACGTTGGACTTTGTGATTCTTTATTTTTTATTTTATTTTATTTATTTATTTAAAAAAAATTCTTTCCCTTTGAATTTGCAAATATGGATTTTCAATATGGATGTCTTTACTTATAGTTGGCCCACTTATTGTAAAGTAAAGTCGACAGGGCGGCCTAAAGTTGATATCAGCCAGTCAGCGAGGGAGTATATCCCCTTTTCAATAGCGCTAGACCAAAGAGATTGTTTTTAGCATCTGAGGTGGAGCGCCACACCTACCATCAGCTCTTTACTTTACCGCACAGATCCCTGTGCTACTCATACGCTGAGTTGGCGAGGACCGGTATCGAACTAGGGACCTTGTGGTTTCTAGCCGAACGCTCTACCGACTGAGCTAACCCAACCCACTTATTAACATACACATAATCTTATGATTTTTTTTTTTCATGTATTTTGCTAATCTCGTATAATCAAGGTTTCCTCGTTAAAATATAACACGTCATGGTCTTATGATTCTGGACTTTTTTTACTTCATTTTTTCCCTTTTGGATTTGTGAACCTGGATTTGCGATCCGGACTTTTTTGTTCACTTTATTGTTAGTACATTTATTAACAAACACAGAAAAATTATAAAAAATATTTGGTAGAATTAAAAATCACTGTTCTTTCACTTATTTTCCTTTTAATTATTAATTTCTTCTATTCATTTTCTCTCTTGTTTGGTTTGGATTTGGTTTATATATATATATTTACCAACCCCTCCGCACGAGCAGGATGTGACACAAGGTCAATTTCTTAAGCGGAATTCAACGTTTGAATTCAGAGTTTTCCTTCTCCTAGACTGGTTGCGTAACCAAAGTTAAAGAGCCCAGTCTGCCCTAACTATTTATCCATAGCTGGAGGGAGAGTAGGATTCATACCTTTCCGAAGGGTATTACCACTAAGTGAAATGCAATTACCTTGTCCAGGATTTGAACTCTGGGCGACGAGTCCATTTCCCAATGACTTTAATGATTTATACCACGCACTTCTCATTTGGGGAAATATTAGATTTTTTTTTTAAAACTTATCATTTGTCTGGAATTTTTTAGATGAGACGGTGATACTGATAGCTTTTTAATTTATTGCATCCTGGGAAATGTATTTACAGTTAGCTGGAAATTGTGGGGGAAGAAAAAAAAAACACTGGCACGCATGGATACGATTTTCCTGCATCCTTTTAGATTTTTATGCGTCATTGACGCAGGACGTTTACCCATTAGCATTTCTGCTTCTATAGTTATCTAGTATGACATACTAGTTTAATCTAAAAGTGATAAAAAGTATTATGTTATTCACAATGAAATTATAATTTATTCTCATGACTAAAGAGAAATTCGATCCAATCAAAGGAAATTTCGTAATTTTGAGATAAAAATAATAATAATATCTTTTTCTGCTAGTATATTAGGTCTGAGACCTGTCAGCTGTTCCTTATAAACATTCATGAGTATGGCATGCAATACTCCACTTTGGCTCTTACTTAGGCTATACAGTCAGTTGGAGAGGGCCCCCTCTAATCAATCAGCTGCTCACATCAAGTCCTAGCACCTATATGATTTTACTGACCCTATTGCTCTTATGGCAAACCCCCAACCCTTTTTATGTGTTAGAAAGCGGTGGTTTAGGGTCTTAGTGTCTGAGGTATGATGTTAAACTGCATCTAATGATGAACTTCCAATTTTAGAGCTCTGGGGAGTGTGGAGAACCCCTTCATCGCCATTACTCTAAGGTCCACTCTGACCTAGAGTAGCAGTACCTGTTAGGGTTCCCATGTATGGGTTGAATAGAAAAAATGTGTTTAAAACAAATTGAACACCCAACTAGAATGAATAAAACAAAACATCTTCAGTATAAAATAACCCAACAAGGGTTGACCTGCTGTATAAACCAACCAATCAACCTGAATACAAAATGAGATTGTAGTGCCATTATTGTCACATAATCCGAGTTATTTTAAGTAGTATTATTTGGATTGTTCGGACTATTGTCCTCATCTTTGTCTTGTCGGACTCGGGAGCCTTTTTGAACTCAGAACCTTCTTTATCAAACTCGGGAACTTTCTTTATCAAACTCGGAACTTTCTTTATCAAACTTTCTTTATCAAACTCGGGAACTTTCTTTATCAAACTCGGAACTTTCTTTATCAAACTCGGAACTTCCTTTATCAAACTCGGAACTTCCTTTATCAAACTCGGAACTTCCTTTATCAAACTCGGAACTTCCTTTATCAAACTCGGAACTTTCTTTATCAAACTCGGGAACTTCTTTATCAAACTCGGGAACCTTCTTTATCAAACTCGGAACTTTCTTTTCTTTATCAAACTCGGAACTTCCTTTATCAAACTCGGAACTTCTTTATCAAACTCGGAACTTTCTTTCAAACTCGGAACTTTCTTTATCAAACTCGGAACTTTCTTTATCAAACTCGGGAACCTTTCTTTATCAAACTCGGAACCTCCTTGTTGTAATCAGGAGCTATCATGGAACTTTAAACCCAATCCATTATTCAATTCACGGAGGTATCCTGTTCTCATTCCACGAGTTGAACACATAGCATAGTTGATAAAGGCGTTGGGTTAAGACAGTTGTAAGTGACAGTTATCACTAGGCTGCAGGTTCAATCCTGGTCAAGGGTGATAGTAACATAGAATAATAATTAAAACAGCTTAACACTTGTACCCCAGCTATGCTTAGCGGAATGTAATTTGTAATTTCCTTTTATCATTGAAATAAAGTGTTCAGTGAGATTTGTTAATAGTGTGAATGTTTCTATTTCAACATTTTATAGATCATATCTTTTACCAAAAATTTTAATTACCTCTTTGTTTTGTTTAATACTTATTAATGTCCACAACAATATCACATATTTTCATTTATTTAACTTCCAACACATCTTATTATTCTCAGGTATTTGTCAAATTGTTATATTAAGTACAGCAATGCTGATAGCTTTTTGATTTAGTGCGTCCTGTGATGCACATATTTGCTTTGAATGAGTCCCCGTGAAATGTCATGGACTGTTCAGCTACCAGGATTCCGTCCTTAAGCATCATAGGTGGCCTGTGCATAGGTGCAGTTGACGTCTTCTACAGCCCCAGCTGACAGGGCGACTTAAACATTGTGGTACCAACAAAAGACTGAATTCAATCACAGTGATGCTGATAGCTTTTTGATTTAGTGCATCCTGGGGATATTTGATGGGTTTCAAAAGTTTCTTAATAAATTGTAGGGTTTTTATTTATGATCTGGGGAAACAACTAAAGCCGTCTAATCCTAACCCTAACCCTACCTTGTAATCTGTCCTGTGTAATTTGTTTCTAAGAAACTATTGAAATGTATTTACAGTTAGCTTGAAATGGTGGGGGAAGAAAAAAAGAAAACACTGGGACACATGGATATGATTTTACAGCGTCCTTTTAGATTTTTGTGCGTCAGGGATGCAGGACGCATACCTATCAGCATCTCTGAAGTATTTTCAAAAATAGTTAACTTAATTTAGCGTATGAGTAGCACAAGGATCTGTGTGGTAAAGTAAAGAGCTGACGGTAGTTGTGGCACACCACCTCAGACGCAAAAACAATCTCCTTGATCTAGTGCTAGTGAAAAGGGGATAGACTCCCTCACTGATTGGCTGATACCGACTTTATGCCACCTCGACGACTTTACTTTTTACTTACTTTGCAGTTTAGTGCCATACTTAGGGCACCCTTTTTTTTGGGGGGGGGTAGTCTTACTCTCCACGCAAGGGATACAGTTGGCGTATTGTAAACCTTGTTGACACGATTTTGTAAATGCTTTAAAATTGGGTTATTTTCAGATGCTGTCATCCCAGCCTCCTGCATTTTTATCGACAAGTTAATGCGATATGAAAGTGATGATTTTACAGTCCCCCCTCCTCAGTTTTTTTTTATTAACATGACAAGTAATTGTAAATATTTTTTTTTTAAAACCTGGGGCGAGGGCTGTAAAATATCGCTTTCATATCGCATTGATGTTGGCAACCTTCGTCTATTTAAGATGATGGCGTAGTGTCCATTTAAAAATTTCTTTTTTTTAAAACACCTTCAAACTGCTACATGGTTCATAACTAGCACAGTTCAATTTTTCTGCATGCACCGCCTAGCGTATTTTAGGGCAGGAGGCTGGGATGACAGCATCAGAAAATCACCTAAAATTATTATTAGTTGTTAATTCAAATTATGAACCAGTTGGTTGGTTGGACTAACCTTGACTGTTTACCAAGACTTTTCTCATTCCCCAATGATAGTTGCATCGGCCACTGGACCAGTAAAGTAAAATTAATAGCATCGATGTAACGTTCTAATAGCGATATATGTTGTATAGTAGGTCTTGTCAACGTGCCTCCAAAATTCACGACACTAAAAAGGTATTTGGTACGTGGCGGTTCGTCTTGTCAATAAAAAGGTACAACGCGAGAAATATATCGTCACAAGCTGCTTAGCTTTTATTTTCGGGCTCGTCTCGTGGGTTGTTTCGGAGAGGAGGAAAGGCAGAGAAAGATAGAGGGCACTGATAAATTACAGTGATCCACACTAGGGACCAGAGGCCCGTCCGAACCCTACGCCTCGGAAAGCAAAAAGAGGGCGATATTCTTCTTCGTCGTTCCTCGTCACCACGTGACTTCCGGTTCCGGTCAACACCCGAAACCTCCGGTTGGCTTTCAATTCTCCATTCGGGGTTCATACCCCGGTCAAATCACCGTACATCACTCCATCTTTTTTCAAAGCCTCCACCTTGTCTCATTTCTTCTTCCTCCTTTTCTATAGTAGTCCTCTCAAAACTCAGGACCTTCATCATCTCGTTACAGTCGATCCCAGTAGGCGCCCCTCTTGAGGGGGAATGCCAACGGGATCAATGCAATTTTTATGTCTACCACACATGAGCTTCAGCTTGTGGTGGGCCCACATAAAAATGTCCTTGTGTCAAGCCCTCATAAGTGGGATGAGAGGCAAATAACCTTAACACTTGTACCCAGTCATGGTTAACAGAATGAGAACAGTCTACTCCCCGTGGATTGAATAAAGGGTTCAGTTCGACAAGAAATCATTGCTAATTGTCTCCCCTTAGATTAAGAAATTTATTTTGATAATCGATAGCCGTAGAGACTTTAAACCATTCATTTGAAATCTGTTACTCTCTCAGCAAAGTCGATAACACTTTGTATTTAGGAGTTGTCTTTCTTGGCTGTGTTGAAATTGAATTTGTCCACATGCTTTTCATAGGCACTCTCCTCTTTTGAGATTCGTAAAACACTAAAAATGAATTTATCAATGAATGTTGATTGTATCTCCTTGTTATATACCCTACCTATGAACATTAATGGGCATGTCCCAATCCTCATTAATACAGGAGTATTATGCTGACTGAGTAGTCTGATACCACTAGCAGTGGTTTACCTTTCTTCACGCCGCTGGCGAGTATTGTATTTTGTTAATGTTATAAAGATTTCATTTCATTTCCAATCTCTGTTTGGTTATTTCTAATTTAGTAACACTCAAAAAAACCAGGGTGTCCCGAAAATCATAATAAAATGTATCTGATGGTGAGGTTCTAAGTCTGGAGATCTGAGTAGTATGGTGTACCCCTTCATTGCCATTATTTCCAAGTCAACTCTGACCCGGAGTGGTAGTACTTGTTAGGGTCCAATCTATGGGTAAAATAGATCTATTTGAAAATTATAAATATATGGTCGTAAAAAAAAACAACAAAAAAAAACAATCTTTAAAAGCAACTTCATAAAAGATGTAAATATGAACACACAATGAACGCGATTCTCTAACTTTTAGGCATAAGATAAACCAAGATAGGTTGACATGCCGTTAACCACATATTCCATAGTGATGTTAATCCTTAACCTTAGTCTGGCACAAGTGCAGGGGCCCTCGTGCAGACCGGCGTTGGGAGACTAACCTGCGTCATCACATTCCACTTGGGACCATCTCTTCAGATAAGTACTCTCATTAGTGAGGAGTGCATGCGATCAAATGCATTCTCTCTCCTTCTCTCTCTCTCTCTCTCTCTCTCTCTCTCTCTCTCTCTCTCTCTCTCTCTCTCTCTCCTCTCTCTCTCTCTCTCTCTCTCTCTCTCTCTCTCTCCTCTCTCTCTCTCTCTCTCTCTCTCTCTCTCTCTCTCTCTCTCTCTCTCTCTCTCTCTCCTTCTCTCTCTCTCTCTTCTCTCTCTCTCCTCTCCTCTCTCTCCCTCTCTCTCTCTCTCTCTCTCTCTCTCTCTCTCTCTCTCTCTCTCTCCTCTCTCTCTCTCTCTCTCTCTCTCCTCTCTCTCTCTCTCTCTCTCTCTCTCTCTCCTCTCTCTCTCTCTCTCTCTCTCTCTCTCCTCTCTCTCTCCTTCTCTCTCTCTCTCTCTCTCCTCTCTCTCTCTCTCTCCTCTTTCTCTCTCTCCTCTTTCTCTCTCTCTCTTTTTCTCTCTCTCCTTTTCTCTCTCTCCTTTTCTCTCTCTTTCTCTCTCTCTTCTTCTCTCTTTCTCTCTCTCTCTCTCTTTCTTTCTCTCTCTCTTTCTCTCTTTCTTTCTCTCTTTCTCTCTTTTCTCTCTCTTTCTCTCTCTCTCCTTCTCCTCTCTCTCCTCTTAGCCTCAACTTGTTGATCTACTCAACCTGTGTTTTTGTACTTACTCGCATACATTCAGAAAATTTTAGACACTTGGCATATCTCCGTTTCTGCTGCTGCTGCTGTTGCAGCTTTCTTTACCGCACTTTACCCTTCTCCCTCCCTCCTCCCATGCAGACATAGTTACTTGCTTCTTCTTCTTCTTCTTCTTCTTCTTCTTCTTCTTCTTCTTCAACCCACAGGAAGAGAGAACGCAATCTGCTTTTTATGCCTTCACGCACAACCAGTCAGCCTTCGAGAAAGAGAGCAAAATCTATTTATACTTGTAAGCGACCCCCCCCCCTCCAAGTCTATCTTCCTCCACTCGTCGGGGTTTCATTGCAAACTTTTAAAATTTGCCCATAAGCGCCGACCCCCAACCCCTTCTAGCCGCCCTTCCGACCATTCATGTCCGTTTTCGGTTTAACCAAAGTCGTTAAACTGGAGAACTAGTGTTTTCCTTATCGTTATCATTGTTGTTGTTGTTATACCATGTTTATGTTGTTAGTGGGCGAAAACCACTTGGGGTAGTTTGATAGCCGCTAGTAAGTCAGAGCATTGCGATGTCTGTTTCCTTCATTGGGGTTGTGTGTGTCTGTTTGGAGAAGAAGGGCTGTTCTAGTTTAAAACTGTGGCGCCTGCTGAAGGGCCCGGTCAACAACGTGGACTGCATAAGAAGACAAAGGTTGGACAAATAAAACAAACAAACAAAAGTTTAAAATAACTTCTGTAATATACAGCATAATTTAGAAAAAAATTTCATTGTTTATTTTATTTAATTATCTATTTATTTATATTTTAAAAGACAACCTTATTTTAGACAAACAAACGAACACAATAAATAAATAAGGCGTAGTAATAATACTTGCATTTAATACTGACCAGTGTGATTTTTTTCTCTCTATTTTTTCTTTCTTTTTCTCTTTTTTTTCTCTTTTTTTTTCTCTTTTTTCTCTCTTTTTTCTCTCTTTTTTTTTCTTTTTTTTCTCTCTTTTTTTTCCTTCTCTTTTTTTTCCTTCTCTTTTTTTTTCCTTCTCTTTTTTTCCTTCTCTTTTTTCTTCTCTTTTTTTTTTTTTTTTCCTTCTCTTTTTTTTTCCTTCTCTTTTTTTTTCCTCTCTTTTTTTTCTTCTCTTTTTTTTTCTTCTCTCTTCTTTTTTCTTCTTTTTCTTTCTTTTTTCTTTTTTTTTCTTTCTTTTTCTTTTCTCTTTTTTTTTTTTCTTTTTTTTTCTTTTTTCTCATTTTTTTCTTTCTTTTTTTTCTTCTCTCATATTCAATTCAGAATATACAAATTGTGTGGGGAAACCTATTAAATTCTAGGTTAAAAAATGTTTAATTAACTCTTAACATCCTGTTGAGAATTTTCTAAGTCTACAAGGATTTATCACAAAATGGCTAAAAATGACCTTTTCATTTAAAGTTACCTGTTATTACCCTTAAATCAAAGATTTCTACATATGTTTAATATTATATTTAAACAAAGGCTATTGTTTGGGGTGGATTAGGAAAACAAATGTAACTTCTGGTTGGGTGGAATGAGGTGGCATAGGATGTTAAGAATTAATCACTAACTTTTCCCACTAGAACTAGAGTTATTTATTTATCTCCTTGGTTTAACACTAGTGAAAAAGGGATAGACTCCCTCGCGGTCTGGCTGATACCGACATTAAGCCACCCGAACGACTTTACTTTTACTTTTTTTTATATGATATAAATACTTTCCTCTGAAGTAGTTTTGTTATTCGTTTTATTAATCATGTGTCTAATATATCAAAATTCCTCAGTTTTAAAAATCTTTTGTTTAATGTTGAGTTGAAGCTTTCTCCGATGTTTTCCTAAAGAAATTTTTACCAAATGCAAATCTGATAAAGTTTATTCGGAGTGAAACAGATCAATAGGTACTCCATCAAATTGGTTGGGCCCTAACCATTACCTTCTAATTCACGATGGTGACACCCCAACCCTATTGCTCTTATGGCAACCCTTTTTATCATATGGGTGCTAGAAGGCGGTAGCTGAGGGTCTTCATATCCTGGGAATGACGTTAAACTCTATCTGATGGTGAGGTTCCAGTTTTGGAGGTTTGGGGAATGTGGAGCACCCCCTCATCACCATTGCTCCCTGGTCTACTCTGACCCGGAGTGGTAGTACCTTTTAGGGTCCCATCTATGGGTTAAATAGAAAAATGTGTTTATTTAAAAAAAATTGAGTATCCATTAAGAATGACTTTATTTCAAAACTTTGTCGGTATTAAATGGCCCAATGAGGTCATTTAATATGTCCATAAAAATAAACTAAACCAAGTTGGTTGGTTGGTTGGTTGGTATTGTGGCACATCAACCCTTGTTGGGTTATTTCTTTTTTCTTCTTCTTTTTTATTTAAGCAATTTTATGGTATAAAGTAACTAATAATAATCATTTGGAAACAATTATACCTTCAAGTAAGCATTCTTAGTAATAATTTGTTTGCACTTAGTTAACTGAATTGGTTTTCATATCTTATTTCTTTTTACACACACATGTATATATGTTTGTGTGTATATGTATATAATTTTCATATCTTATTTCTTCTCTCTCTCTCTCTCTCTCTCTCTCTCTCTCTCTCTCTCTCTCTCTCTCTCTCTCTCTCTCTGTATATATGAAGGTGCGTGGTGTAATGGTTAGAGTCATGGAAATGGACTTATCGACCCAAGTTCAAATCCTGGACAAGTAAAGCTAAGAATCCGTCTGTGATGTTTCATTTGTGTCTTATTTGTTAAACCCAGCCGTACTTATAAGTCTGTGCTGCATGCGTATTGGTATCAAAAGTGATAAGTGGATGGATTTGTGTGCATACTGGACGTACCAAAAGAAGTACAACCTTTTTCCTGGTTAATTTTAAGCTAAAATGTACCAGGAGTGGAGGTGATATACTTCAAATACACCTAATATTTATTTAAAGTTTTCAATTCTTTCCTGTGATCAAAATTTGCTTGTTAACTAAGGAGTCTGTAGGTAGGAAGAGTTGGTTCGGATTATTTTTTTCCTAAATGTTCCGGTTCTCCTCTGACAAAGAGAGCACAAAAAAAGTACAGCCATTATTTATTTAGTATTATTTGGATTATTCAGACTATTGTCCTCATCTTTATTGTTATCTGTAGGATGTTTCGGCCGATGTGCCCTCCGGCCTTCTTCAGGTATTTCTTGTCGGACTCAGCAGCCTTCTCAATCTCAGAACCTTGTTTTCGGACTCTGGAGCTTCTCAATCTCAGGAACCTTGTTTTCGGACTCTGGAGCCTTCTCAATCTCAGGAACCTTGTTTTCGGACTCTGGAGCCTTCTCAATCTCAGGAACCTTGTTTCGGACTCTGGAGCCTTCTCAATCTCAGGAACCTTGTTTTCGGACTCTGGAGCCTTCTCAATCTCAGGAACCTTGTTTTCGGACTCTGGAGCCTTCTCAATCTCAGGAACCTTTTTTTCGGACTCTGGAGCCTTCTCAATCTCAGGAACTTTTTTCGGACTCTGGAGCCTTCTCAATCTCTGGAACCTTGTTTTCATAATCGGGAGCCATCACAGAACTTTGATTTTGAAGCCAACTCCTTATTCAATCCACAAGGGTATCCTGTTCTCATTCCACTAACCATAGCTGGTGTACAGGTGTTAAGCTTTTTGTTAATTATTATTCTATGTTACTGTCACTTCTGACTAGGATTGAACCTGTAGCCTAGAAATAACTGTCACTTAGAACTTAACCCAACACCTTTATCCATTACGTCATATGTATAAATTATTTATTTATTTGTGTTGTAATTGTTGTTCATTTTTAAAGCTTTTTACACTTTTGCTAATTCCTTCTTTTTTTTTTCTTTTCTTTTTAAAGGTGGCTATCAAGATCATTGATAAGACACAGTTAGATGAAGCAAATTTAAAGAAAGTCCATCGGGAAGTACAGATCATGAAACTTCTTAAAAATCCACATATTATTCGCCTGTATCAGGTATGTACTTGAATATTTTAATTTTAATTTTTTGTTTTCTGTTGCATAACTATTATGCTTTTATATCTCTGTTAATAATGGAGATTTGCTTCCGGTTTTTGTCTGTAACAAAAATTACGTCACAATTACCAAAGTCGCCAATACATAGAATAAAGAACAATTATTATTGCATGAATAACACATCTTGCGTAATCTGATCTGTGTTGTAACGTGGGGAGCTGATGGTAGGTGTGGCAATCCACCTCAGAAAAAAAAACCAACAAAATAACAAAACAAAACAAAAAAAAACAACACTCTTATATTTTTGAACAAATAAATACGAAGCATTTAATGAAAATGTAAGACCAGGTTGTTGGAAATTAAAAACTTTTTTATTTAACACAGGGTAGAGAAATGCTTCTATCCAAAAAAAAATAGTGACTTAATAATTCCACTTGTGTGCGACCAGCTAGCTCATGTACTAGTCCATGTGTATCATTTCCAGTCCTAGCTCCCAAAATGCACCTGTCATGGGACTCAACTATCCCCTAATGAAAAGCATGGTGTCTCTGCCCTAGAGGGAAGTTTGAGTTTTCTGTTCAATTTTGTGAGCTCAGGTCCAGGGTAGTTGAGATCTTAGGGTTCTATTATGTTTTTACATACAGATAAAATACGGAGCACTGAATGAAAATGCAAGACCAGGTAGTTGGAAATTAACAAGATTTTATTTAACACAGAGTACAGAAATGCTTCTACCCTAAAAGTAACTTAATTAGCTCAACCGTGTTGTGCATGCGTTCGACCAGCAGAAACCCCAATCCGAAAGCATCAAGGCAGAAACCCCACTTCCGGGTTCCCATCAAACCCCTACTGATCAAGGGAAGTAACTCTAGATTTTGTTAGGTCTGGACCTAACAATGCTACTTTTTAGCCATAGAATACGCCAACTGCATCTCTACAGGGTTAAGACCCCTTCTTTCAAGGAGGCCACCTGTTGGCCATGGATAGTGATTCATGATACTTGAGGATGGAATCCTGGTGGCTGAGCAGTCCTTGACTCAGCTACTACATGGTCATATTAACTGAAACCTCCACCATGGGCTAGACAGGTGGTTGAAGCGACCCATTCTGATCAATCGGCTGGTCATGTCAAGCCCTAGTGCTTATGTGATTACCATATTTGATGGCATATAGAATGCACTTTTTTTTTTTTTTTTTTGAAAAAATTTTGTCTCAAAAAATTTCCCTGCATCTTCTACATCGTAGGTGAAGTGAAACCAATGATAAGAATACCATTGGATTTTACAGTCACAGGAGGCGCTGTAACTTCAGGGGCACAAAAACTATATTATAGTCTTCCGAGACTGAAATTCCAATATAATTGTCTATATTATACTTGCTAGATGGCCTATACTGGTGTGCCCATGTGCAAGCTACCACAGGAGAATGTCACTTACGAGTTCATCCTTGCTTCTCCAGCAGTGTCTAGCATGTCTTGTTTGTCTTATTCAGATGGTTTGTGTGATAGGGGGCAAGTGGCCATACAGCTGCTATCTTGTGGGGTGCAGTTTCCACGATTTGTTTAAGACCGCATACAGTGTTACATACTCATACACATATACCCCTGTTGGGTATATACACAAGTGTTCTTTTACTGGAGAGAGATAGACATAGGTAGACAGAGAGATGCATATGCATTTTGCATTACTTACTTCTTTGGCCAATTGGTGATCTCTAGTCATTTCTATTCTTTCTCTCCATGTTGAATTCTATTCCTAGATTCTGTTCGTCTTTGATGCATTCCTTCTTCTTGGTCAGTCTTTTTGCCAAGACATTCATCAAGCAAGAACACCATATTATTTCTTTAAACTTTTATTGCTTAATTGTATATCACAGGAGAACGTCACTTACGAGTTCATCCTTGCTTTTCCAGCAGTATCTAGCATGTCTTGTTCGTCTTACTCAGATGGTTTGTGTGATAGGGGGCAAGTGGCCACACAGCTGTTATCTTGGGAAAATTTTGCTCAGGACCGACCTCGGTGGCGGCATGCTCTCTGTATAGGACTGGTCATGTCTGAAGTCATCCTGGTGCAACACCATGAAGCTAGGAGGTCCATAAGAAATCAGCGGCAACAAAGCACCGAAATATCAACATCTTCAGGGATAGCATTCACATGCGAAATCTGTGGTCGAGAATGCTTTTCAAACATCGGACTTCAGTCACAGGAGGCGCTGTAACTTCAGGGGCACAAAAGATGATATTATAGTCTTCCGAGACTGAAATGCCAAGGATAACAAATAATGCTTGTGTAATGCACAGCTAGACTTAAATACACTAAAAACATTTTTTTTCCTGAATCTGACCTGCTAAAATGGGGGGTTGTCTTATATGCTGTCAAATGGAGGCGCATGGTCTAATGGTTAGAGTCGTAGGAAATGGACTCACCAATGTGAGTTCAATTCGGAAAGGTATGAATCCAATTCTCCCTCCAACTATGGGTAAATAGTAGGGCAGACTGGGCTCTTTAACTTTGATTAAGGCAACCAGGAGAAGGAAAAACTCTGAATTCAAACCTGTTAAACTCCGCTTAAGAAATTGACCTTGTGTCACATCCTGCTCGTGTGGAGGGATTGGTAAATATATATACCGTCAAATACGGTAAGTCCCAAAAGTTATGTTGTAATTAACAAAAACAAACAATAATAATAAAACAAACAATAATATACTGAAAATTTCTCTGTCTTATTTTATTGCTCTAGGTAGCCAGTACAATTATATATTATTAAAATCAATGAGTATGAGGGATACTAAAGCACCCCGTCATTGGAAAAATAAATATCTTTTTTTTTCTTTTTTTTTTTTTTTTTTTCATTATTATAAATTCGTATATATTTATCTATTGTAAATATTATATACATATTTAGCAACTCTTCGACACAAGCAGACAATATCAATCTCTTAAGAAGAGTTTAACTGATTTGAATTGAAGGAATTCCTTCTCCTAGGTGCCATGGGGATTTAGAAATAAGGCTTTTTAATTTTGTAAACTAAAAGAACTCTCTTCTCTCTCTCTCTCTCTCCGGCCCTCTGCTGCTCTCTCTCTTTTCTCTCTCTCCTGCTCTCTCTCTCTCTCTCTATTCTTCTCTCTCTCTCTCTCTCTCTCTCTCTCCTCTCTTCTCTTCTCTCTCTTCATTCTCTCTCTCTCTTCTTCTCTCTCTCTCTATTCATTCTCTCTCTCTCTCTTCATTCTCTCTCTCTTTCATTCTCTTTCTCTCTCTCTCTCTCTCTCTTCATTCTCTCTCTCTCTCTCTCTTCTCTATCTCTCTCTCTCTCTCTCTCTCTCTCTCTCTCTCTCTCTCTCTCTCTCTTCATTCTCTCTCTCTTTCATTCTCTCTCTCTCTCTCTCCTCTCTCTCTATTCATTCTCTCTCTCTCTCTTCTCTCTTCTCTCTTGCTTCTTTTTCTCTCTTCCTCCTCTCTCTTTCTCTTTCTAGCTCTCCTTTTCTCTCTCTAGCTCTCTCTCTCCCCCTCTCTCTCTTTCTCCCCTCTCTCTCTCTTTCTCCCCCCTCTCTCTTCTCTCTCAGTGAATATCATATATTGACCCTAGAGGTAGAGTGCAAAGATATTGCAAATCATTGCATAAGTTACGGATGGATGAACAAAGAACCAAACAGAATGTTACAATTCATTAGATGTTGTGGATGTTGGCTTAAATTTCACTTTCTTTGCTTTAGTTTTTATAACACACGGCCAAATGTTGTTGCCTTGAGGCTATTTCTCTCTCTCTCTTTCTTTCTCCCTCTCTCTCTCTTTAAAGTGAGTGAGAGAGAGAGAGTGAGAGACACTAATTCTGTGTTACTTATATAATCATGACACAGTTTGACTTGATCATCTAAGTATTTCAGCTTTATTCAATATTGTTAACAGGTGGTTCTTTCTTATAATCTTGTATAACTTTTTTTCTTTCTTTTTTTTTTTTATAGCAAGTAGATTAACATAATTATGTAATCTTTTGGCATGTTTTGTTTTTTTTTTTAAGTTGAGATTATCTTAATCCTTTAATCTGTAGTTATTTATGGTTTTTAAGTTGTTTGGGAGAATTTCTGTTTATATCTTTCTACATGACTCTCGAACGATATCATGTTTCTGTTGTGAGGTTAAGAAAAAAAAAAAAATTTTTTTTCTAGAGCATAATAAATAACACTAAAAAATTTTATTTATTTATTTATTTATTTCTATTTTTTTAAATTCTTTTTTTTTCTTTTTTTTTTTTTTTAATTCCTTGATTTGATATCCTAATTTAAAAAATTTTTTTTTTTATTTATATTTTTGATATATTTATATTTATGATTATGATATATTTAAATTATAATTTTTAAATATTTTTTAAATTTTTATTATTTATGATATTTTATGATATATTTATGACATTTATAATTTAAAATTATTTTAAAAAATTTTTATTATTTATGATATTTTATGATATATTTATGACATTTATAATTTTAAATTATTTTTTAAAATTTTTTTATTATTTATGATATTTTATGATATTTATGACATTTATAATTTTAAATTATTTTTTTAAATTTATTTAAAAAAAATAAGCTATCCAAGAATATTGCATCTCAAAATCTCAAATGTAAAAAAAAAATAAAATAAATAAAAAGACCCCCATCCCAAAATAAAATTTAAAAAAAAACACTTTAAAAAATTAGGATATCAAATCAAGGAAATGATTTTTAAAAAATAGAAAAAAAACAAAACATTTTTTTAATATTATTTATTATGCTCTAAAAATTTTTTTTTCTTAGCATCAAAACAGAAACAAATTTTGGACCATATGACCAATAGGCACCCCTTTTTGATCTCAATTAAGAAAGGACATGTTTTTCATTTACAACGTCAATATCCGGTTGTTTTAACAGATGATTTTTAGATATTTTTTTTTTTTAAAATTATAAAACTAACCCCTAACCCTAATAACCGAATATTGACAGTGTAAATGAAAAACAGGTCCTTTCTTAATCGAGATCAAAAAGGGGTGCCTAAAGGTAATATGGTCCAAAATTTGTTTCTGTTTTGATGCTAAAGAAAATTTTTAGAGCCTAATAAATAATACTAAAAAATGTTTTTTTTTTTTTTTTTTCTATTTTTTAAAATCATTTCCTTGATTTCCTAATCTTTTAAAGTGTTTTTTTTTTTAATTTTATTTTGGGGTGGGGTTTTTATTTATTTATTTATTTTTTTTACATTTGAGATTTTGAGATGCAATAGTTGATATATTCTTGGATAGCTTGTGAGATGGGAGGTAAGTGGCTTCACAGCTGCTGTTTTTTTATGGTGCCTCTTTCAGGATTTGTTTAATTAAATAACCTAGTTATGAAAATTAGTTCTCTTTCATAATGAGACCTTTCCTCGTGAAAATATTATTTTAGTACACAGCTGATACTAGATGTGAAACTCATCTGGTTTTGTGTATATATACATATAATAGTTATATATATAATATGTGCGTGTGATTTTTATTTTCTCCCCATGGCTTATACAATTTGCTACAAGGTCAGCTTAATTTGGGCATTCTCTCAAGAAGCAAGCCTCCCAAGGGGATAATGACAAAAATAGTCCTTGCTTTGCCAGTATTTCCCCTAGAGGAGGTACCTTAGACACCAGGCGATTCATCTGACATTTTCTTTGAGACGTAGGGCCATATTCTACCTGGAGGCATAGCCCTCTGAGACTAGACATATATATTATGAAACCACATACCAAAACACACACACATATATATATATATATATATATATATATACCAAGCGTGTTGGTAAATCCTTGCGGTGAGAAAAAAAAAAAAAGCAAATAGTTTGATTGTAAAAATATACTACCAAACATTAACCGGGGAGAAAAAAAAATTTTGAAAAAAAGAAAAGACCAAGATAGTTGTACCAACAAAAAATAATCTATTGGTACAGTATTTGGCCAAAAGAAAAAAACAATTTATATTTATATATATGTATATAAGATATATATATATTCATATAACCGCTAGGAGAATAGCTAATAAGTAAAAAGTGCTCAATACCTAAGTAGAGCAAATAATAAAGATAAATCTAATGAGTCAGACAAACCTACTATTAGTTTCACTTAATGCTCTTCAGGGCTAAGATCTGAGTCAGATCTTAGCCCTGAAGTGCATTAAGCGAAACTAATAGTAGGTTCGTCTGACTCATTAGATTTATCTTTATATATATATATTTGGATGTTTGTTTTTAGAAGCATTGTTGAATAAAGTATATATTATTATTTATATTTTTGCTTGAAGGCAATACATATATCGTACAAAATTCGATAATTATAGAAAATAATCATGACAGGTGAATTTGGCAAACGATTATGTGATGCTAGAACATCGTACAGTCTGTTTCAACTTTATTTAGTCTCATCAGCGATGTATACTAACGATTTCCCTCAGACAGAAATCGAAACCGGTAGTCCAGCAGGCAAAGTCTGTGACTTTACCGCTTGTAATCGCTTGCCAAATTCACTTGTCATGGTTATTTTCTATAATTAAAATTTTATACGATATACGCATTGTAATTGCCTTCAAGCCAAAATATAAATAATAATAATATATATGTAAGAATGGAAAATGAATCCGACAATATGAGGAAAAAATGAGTAAAGAAAAGAAAAGTAGATCGATAAAAATGAATTTTATCGATTAAAAGGGATATCGATAAAATTCATTTTTATCCATCTACATTTCTTTTCTTTACTCATTTTTTCCTCATATATATATATATATATATATATATATATATAGTTTGCTATATTTAAAAGTAAAGAGTTCTCAATATCATTGATAGAGCATATATCTAAGTTAGGGTAGCGAAGAGATGCTGTCAATGGAACTTGGTAACTGATAGTTTCTCGCTTATGTGATTTTCAAACACACACACATATATATATATATCTGTGCGATAAAATGGAGAGCTAATGGTAGGTGTGGCACTCCACCTCAGTCTGGTCTAGAATTAGTGAAACGCCCTTGCTTTCAGGCTGATACCAACGATAGGCCACTCTGCTTACTTTTTTAAAACTTATGTTAATAGCAGAAGATTATTCATTAATTAATTAGATAAATATTCTTAGTATCTATTTCTGTTCTGATTACAATGGCTCCATCCGGTGATAATGATTAATGATGTGAATGGTTTCCATTAATAATGGAGATTCGGTCTCTATTTGATGTAACCGAAACTATGTCACTGCTTATGTCACATTACCCAATATTGTCAATACATAGGACAACCCTGTATTATATACACTCAAAATTTGAGCCTGCAACTTTAGACGGTCCTCATTGTTTTTTTTAAAAAACAGTTTTGATAAATACATGCCTGATATTATATATTTATATTTAGTTTGTTTTATATTAATATATATGTAAAGTTATTAGGAAGCACGTGGTGTAATGGTTAAAGTCATAGGAAATGGACTTGTCACCCCGAGTTCAAATCCTGGACGGGTAATTGCATTTCACTTAGCTAATACCTTGGGAAAGGTATGAATTCTGCTCTCCCTCTAGCTATGGATAAATAGTAGGGCAGACTGGGCTCTTTAACCTTGGTTAGGCAACCAGTCTAGGAGAAGGAAAACTCTGAATTCAAACCTGTTGAACTCCGCTTAAGAAATTGACCTTTTGTCACATCCTGCTCGTGCAGAGGGTTTGGTATATATATATATATATATATATGTAAAGTTATCAGAACTAAGTTTCATAATTTTTAAAAAAATTATTGTAAGTGTTGAAAAATATTCATCAACTTCTGATTAATTAGCAAAACTTCTGATTCGTAAAAGTAATACCTGAGTGCCAGAGATCTCAATTGGATTCTAATTCTGATTAGATGAAAACTATTTTAATATAAAAACGTTTAAAGTTTTATAATTAAAATTTTACTACTTAAAAGCGAGTTTAATCCTTGCCGGATGCCCCATACTTGTGACCTAGTGTCACATCCTACCTGTGGCAAACGAGTTTAGTAAAAGAGGGTGTCCTATCTTGGTGCCATGGTTAGCAAGCTAGTCTCACAGATCCATTACTACTGAAAAGTCCTTGCTGGATGCCCCATACTGTGTCACATCCTATCTGTAGTGAACAGGTTGAGTAAATTCCTATTCCCTTCCTTATCCAACTGAGTAAAACGAGTAGAATTAGTTGGTTTTACAGCATGCTCGTGTTCTTTAATTGTACAACCGTTATCATCTTGCAACACCCTCTAAAAATGAGACAGTCTAAATTGTCAAAGATGAAATGTAAAAATGTAAATCTTGACTATCTGGCGTTTCCTATCCGCCAAATCATTTCTTATGAGTGTTGTCAACTCCGCTAAATGATGGACCAATAATAATTTATTTTTAGTGCAAAATTAATTTTTTTCACATATGCTAACAACAACAACATGAAATAACTGATTTTTTAAATCAAAATCAAAACTATTTTAGTATATAACATGTCTTAGGTTTGTATGAAAATCTAATGTCAAAAAATCGTCTCGATTTTGTTTACTAACAACCGGAAGTTTGCAGTAAAAAGCAAAAGCTGTTCTTTTGAAAACTGCTCTCAGCTGGGGTGCCTATTGGTGACTTGGTACCAAAATTCTTTAAGAGGCTGCTCTTCATTTTTTTTTTTTACTAACAATGTTTGTAAAAGTTTTAGTTTGAACTTTGGCATCGAACATGATTTTAGATTTTTATTAAATCTTTTTCATTTTACCAAAATATCCGTCACTCAGAATATATACCAACACAAAATTAAATGATGTCTAATATCTCTTGATTTAACTACAAGTTGATATACAAGAAAATTAATATATATATATATATATATATATATATATAGTCTTTCATTGATCCATTCTAATCTTCGGGCCATCCTTCTGGTGTCAGGGTGGAACTGGTATACCAGTCCACCAAAGTAAGTCAACATATCCTAAAAATGCTTATAATTTCTGCCTACATTACTTCATTCCCCTCCCCCTTTATCACAACCTGTGCCCCCCCCCTCCAAAAAAATCACCACTTCTTTGTTCAAACTACTACCATTCCAAAAAACCTCCACTAATTCCTTGCTACTACTCGTTCTCGTTAAAAACGAGACATGAAAACTATTCCATCGTTTCCCACCTGAGAATGGCAAAGTGTGTATTGCCGAAAGCGCTAGTGTTGAAACGTTCTGGTGACTGGTATACCAGTTCCACCCTGACACCAGAAAGATGCCGAAGATTTAGACGGATCAATGAAAGACTTGTCAGAAGGGAATTGTCTGTTCAATTCAACGAAACCTGTATAAAAGAAAAAAATTGCTGCCTAAATTACACTTGATATATATATTGATGATTTGATGAAAAAATGATAGTGTAATAACAGAGTGTAAGATGAAATGTTTGTGAGTAGTGCGATAGATCAGTAGGTGTGTGTATGTTTAATTAGTTGAGATATATTGGTTGCCGACGACGTTGTGTTTCGGTGTTGTCGCGAGAAGAGGGTTGTTGTCTTGTACACATTTTATCTATATTATTTATTATTGTAGTTACTGGAGTGTATTGTGTTGATATTAGTTTAAATCTACAAAAGAGAGTTAATTGAGAATATAAATAATATGGGAGATATGTATTTATTACTATAAGAGGTGTTTTTGAGAGGTATGATTATACGAGGAAATGGAATTGATGGCATCGGATGAGGGCAAAGATGTTTGGGATATACTAAAACTGAACATTCTTTCAGCGCTGCATGGTGTATTGTGGCTCTTTTCTGGCATTTACCCCGATCATTGCTACAAAGCCAAGGTGAGTTAAAATATAGGGCCTGACTTATTGGGCTCTTTTATATTAGTGAAATAGTATCATGTATTAGACGG